>BQNB010141445.1:0-17269 GCA_026074375.1 Tanacetum coccineum
TATATACAATTAACATGTTTTATTTATAAAAAAATACGAAAAAACCGAAACCCGGCCGGGTCTCATGACCCGGGTTGACCCGAGACACTCCAAACCCGGCCAAACCCGACGGGTCAAACCGGGTTTCGAAAATATGAAACCCGGTTTAATTTGGCCTATTTTTTCGGTCGGAACCGGTTCAACCGATTGACCCGGCCGGGTCGAACCGGATTTCAAAACACTGATAATAACTTGCCCTATGCCTTGATCCAACCTCTATAACTAAATTATTATCCACTAATTATCCATCTTGTTTATGTCTTGCAATCCAACACAGCTATACGTTCGCTATGTGTTGGACATAAACGTAATTAAAGAACCTTAAGTGACTAGCCAAAAGTTCAATATAGACCCAACATTTGTCATAGACCCAATGAACCAATCATAGCCACTCATTTTTTCATCAAAAATAAAAAAAACCAATTTTCCACCTCTTTTTTAAAAATTAAATATCTCACACACCGTTAATCGTTACGCAAGACAAAACATATCATCGCGACGAGAATTAAATTATCTTTCTATAGAGGGGCGACACTATATACTTTCGACGAACTTTTTTTTATGATTTTATGAAGTCATATACGATTTTATGAAATCATATATGATTTATGAAATTATATATGATTTTATGAAATCATATATGATTTTATGAAATCATATATGATTTATGAAATCATATATGATTTTATGAAATCATATATGATTCGTTGTACGAATCATATATGATTCGTCATACGAATCATATATGATTTTCGTAATTCGTGACTGAAACAAAATTGAAAAAAGTTTGTCGGAATCACAAATCATATATGATTTTATGAAATCATATATGATTTGTTGTACGAATCATATATGATTCGTCATACGAATCATATATGATTTTCATAATTCGTGACTGAAACAAAATTGAAAAAAGTTTGTCGGAATCACAAATCATATATGATTTTATGAAATCATATATGATTTTATGAAATCATATAAATACTGTCGCGATGGTGTATTTTTTGTCGTGTGACGATTTACCGTTTGTAAGATATTTTATTTTAATAAAAAGGTGAAAAATGAGTTTTTTTTTTATTTTTGATAAAAAAATGAGTGGCTAGGATTGGTTCATTGGGTCTATGACAAATGTTGGGTCTATATTGATCTTAACTCTTATGCATATGACAGAGTGTGTGACGGTCCTTTTTATACGTTCTCAATACGAAAGAATTATTAGGCAGTTAGCGACTATGTTACCAAAAATAGAAATAACAAAGACGATTAGAACAAAGAAGTTGTACAAACTAACGATTACATAATGGACTGATAAAAATGTGTTTTCACCTGCCGTCGGTGCAATGCATTTGATTTCAAGATTTCCTAAACTTTGACTCTTTGTGTTGCCTCCCATCAACAATCTGTTTAAATCAAATTTAAGGCGTCACTCGGTTACAAATAATCCGGAACAACGAATTCATAAATACTTTTAAAGCGGTGGAATATATGGTTAACATATTCTTTGATATCGTTGTTTTCAGGAGTTTGACATTGCGCACAAAACAAATCTACGCCCTTGATTCGTTGATAGTATACACTTAAAATACACAAGTAAGAATCAATGATAAAAAGATTCCGGAAGAGATATTCCCGGGTCGTATGTCCCAACGAGGCTGCAATTGAAATTTATCCTGGTTTGTAGAGAATTGACTGATGGAGAATATATGATATGAACACTGATATAATTACAACTAAAGTTTATTAAATAAAACCTAATTTAATCTACGGAAACAAGCAAAGGAAGTGGATCTTTAAAAAATACGGGAACAAACTTAGTTATCAGGGAAGTCCTAAAATTAAATCTATACTAAAATTACGGGGAAAGAATTAGGTATCGGGAAACCCTAACTAAAAATTAAGAAAATAAATGCTAAATTAAATTAAAAATCAAAATTAAATTCTAATTAACTTAATTTGAAAAATAAAAAAAACTAGAACTAAAACGGAGGTCGTTTGAATGCTAAACGAAAAGAAACGGTAAAACGCACCGGATAAAACGGGTCTAAAACTGAAATTTAAGAAAAATTAAGCCTACACTAAATTTTATATTTTTCCTAGACACTAAATGACAAAAGAAAATTTTACAAAAAAGAAAAATATTTTTTTATTAATTTTCTGATTTTTTATGAATTTATAAAGATTAAATACTAATTAAAACTAAGTAAATAGAAAAAGACAAAAAATAAAAGTTATAAAAATTCTGAAAAAATAAAATTAAATAAAGAAAAAATTAACAATTCTAAAAATATAAAAATGCCCAAATTTTACTGTTTATAATTAAAGTAATTAAACTAATTAAAATTAAACCTAATTTAATTAATTAAATTAAATAAAACCCTAATAAAGGTTAACCTAAGGGACTAATGTGAAAAGGACACAAGGACAAACGGTTATTGGATGTTGGTAACAGGCTAAACTAACCACATGGCTAACAAAGGTAACTAAAAAAGAGAAAATTACACATTGGTCCATGAAGTGGACCACGATTTCAACTAGTGGGTCCAAAGTGTTTATTAGACAAAAACTAAAAACCGCAACACTTTGTTCAGGGCTTAATGGCACATTTTTCCTAAATGAATTAAGTGCTGAAATATAACTAAATAAAGCCAGAGAAAATCAAGGTTTTGGGAACATATTGCTGTGGCTTTCTTATAAGCTTATGGGCTTATTTTGTCTTTTTTTTAGGGATAAGCAGCAAATAAGCAAGAAGAATATGGGAATAAGAGATTTAGACTAGGAGAGTCCTAGATAGCTATGGAACCTAAATAAGACCTAAATAAGTATATATAATTAGCTTATGACTAAAAAAGTTTTAAAAAAAGGAGGATAAAATGGTGCTTTAAGCAATATTGTGCTAACTAAATAAGGGAGATAAGCTATAAATTTTTGGGGACTAGCAGGCTATCTGGGAACCTATAAGCTACAAAGAAAAGCAAAAAGATCCTAAGGCTTAATGCAAAATAAGCTATAAAAAGAGTGCTGAAAATGGTGTCTAGCACCAGGGGAGCATGCAATAGGCAGTGAAAAAGGGGGCTTTTTGAGCTTATGAAAATAAGCACAAATGAACTTTTTAGCCACAACAAAGCACAAACAGATAAAGAGGGGTGGTAAAAGAGCTTATTTTCAAAGTTTTGGGGCTTAAGCCCTTATTTTTACTGCTGATAATTGGGGCTTAAAAGTGGCTATTTTCAAAAACACAAATGCACACATACTCTTTGACTTGTATTGTCAAACCAAAGACAGAACAAAGGGGCTTTCAAAAGGGGCTAGTAACACTCAAATAAGCACACCAAGGGTGTGCTTAAGCTGTCTACACAGCTGGAGCACTTAAGCTCTATTTGGCTTATGAGAAATTTGACAGAATGCTAAAGGGACATAAAAAACTTATTTTAAACTTAAAACAGGTGATTAAGGAGGCTTAATAAAGCCTACACACTCAGCCAAAAGTGGCTGAGTGCACTTGACCCATGCCTCTTCCCTTTTGACCCATTTTGGGACTAAACCAAACACCCCTTTAATTCTATAAAAAACTTTTTTAACTGATTTTAGGTAAAAGAGGGCACATACAATTGATCTTAGGTTAATTTTAATAACTTTTAACACATATTCAACCAAGTTAAACAGATTTAAAACAACTTGAATTGTAATTCGAATTTCGACAATGGCAATATCATAAAAACACTTAACTTTTATTAAAACTGAAAAATTACAACATAAAACTTTAAAATAACTGAGTTACACTTAAATGATTAAAAGAAAGACTTGGAATTTAAAATTAAGCTAAAAAACATAAAAAATGGTGTAACATGGTGCAAATCTTTCGGCTTGCTTTTCTTTTCTTTTATAGAAGTCCCAAAGGTCTTCTTTTGTGCTAGCTGTGTTTGTTATGTGTGTAGAAAGTCCCTCATGCAATCCTAGCCCTTAACTTCACTTTATACACAATCTCAGCCATCGATTGGTTGTGGGTTTGTGAGATTGCCAACATGGCAGGGTTATAAGGGTTGGGGTGAGTGGGGAAAGGTGAGGGTGAGCTGTGTTAGTACTTGGGAGGTGGTTTGAGCTTGAAAACCATGGGGAATGGCTGTTTGGGGTTTTGGCGCCAAGTGGGTCGAGTACCGTTATAGTTACAGGTTTTAAAAGATATGTTTGGAAAAGATGCAACTTTAGCCCCCCCATGTTTCTTCCTCTTTTCATTTTAATTTGGCCCGTTTTTAGTTATAAATTAAGTTTCAAAACAACACAAACAGCCCCTGCTGTTTTATAGAGAAAAGAAATAAAAAGAGTTTACTAAATTACAAATCTGGCCCTTGTTGTTTATAAAGAGTATAAGTTATGGTTTTGGCAGATTTAGTACCTATCTTTTATTTTTCTATTTTTCTTTTATAAAACACTTTTAAAAATGACAATTAAGCCCCTAAAGTTTTATAAAAATTGAATGTGGGCTTTTGTTGGGCTTGGGTTTGTATTGGGCCCACTGGGTTTGGGTTTGGGCCCAATAAGGTACAGGCTTGGTTATTGGGCTTTTTCAAGCCCAATAAGGTGTAGGAGTGGGTTTTGTGTGTACAATGGCTGAGATTGGCTGTAACTGGGCTAGGATTGGGCCTTCAAAGTCTTCACAGTCTTTGTCAATTGCACACAAATGGGCTGTTGTAAATGATTGAGGGCCCATTTGGTCTTCACAGTCTTCATAAATATACTATTGGGCTTTCCCGGCCCATCAGATGGGTTAAGATTGCATTCAATAGTTGGCAATTTAGCCCCTAAAGTTTTATAAAAAGAATTGTGGGCTTTTGTTGGGCTTGGGTTTTGTGTATTGGGCCCAATTGGGTTTTGGCCTTGATTTTGCACAGTCTTTTCCATTCCATGCTCAGTTTTGTCATTTTGGCTTGGTTTTCTGTCTTTTTGATGATATCCACTTCCTGCACAATACAAATGCAAAACAAACATATATTTGGCAGTTTTTTGTCTGTTTTTGGTCATTTAAGCTCGTTTTTGAAGGTAAAAGATATGTGTAATTAAGCACTTATCAAATCCCCCAAACTAAGGTATTGTGTGTCCTCACGCAATGTTATGAAGTAAACATGTAAGCCCCGTTTTCACCATTTTCTGAATTTACACTAACTACAACTAATATTTTTGGATTTTCTCATTTTTTAACAAGTTTGACTTTCTTTATTTATTAACACTGGGATCATAGAATGAGAAGCGTCCGTAGAGTGATCTACGGATGTCCTGACGGATAAATTCATCGTCCTCGATTTTTCACAAGTTCCAAGCTAAGCAATTAAACAAGATCATTGTCGATATAAGTTTATATGTTAAGCCCTCATACTTATGACTTGTGAATTTTCAACTCCCAACATGGATATACGATTGAATGTGTGTACTCATTTTAATTTAACCATAGATCAACTTATTTTCATAGTCATAATTCAAAATGAATCATGACTCAAAGCAACAACTTATTAAGACTTCGTAACTTGATTTCGAGATTTAAACTTTAGAACTTTTTGCAACATTTTCATTATCATAATCATAAGTTCTTAAAGCTAGGAATGCGTTGCTTAGTTTGAACCCCTACCTCGTGGTTAACGGAGTAGATGATGCTGACTTGGGAGCTATTAAGCTTAGCTTGGATCCAGCCTTTCTGCCACAATGGTTTGGGCATCTGTTTGGTGGAATAACAACATCAGGGCCCATAGTATCATAAAAACTCCAAACTGCATGAAGTGGTAGGCAAAGGAAAGGCCGTTGTAACTGAAGAACAAGTAGCTCATTCCCTGATCGATCTGTCAAAGAAGAAAAGAACTACTGATCAGTTTATCCTTGTTAGGCGTGACCAAACTTCTCATGATTCAACAACTGGACCCTCTTCTCAGCCTGAAGATGACACAACAGAGAAAGTGATCCATGAATCTTCATCCACATCGGATTCAGAACGAACAGAAAGTGAAACAGAAACCGCTGCTCCTAAAGGTGACAAAGATCAAGGTGAAGTAGACTCGTTCTAACATTAACATAAGGAGTTAAGCATTCCTGTATCAGACCCTGAAAAGGCGCATGAGGCTTTGGCTGGACCAGACCCTGAGCCCATGAAAGAAGACCAGACTGGATCAGACTCTGGAAAATTACATGTGTCTCTTGCTGGACCAAACCCTGAGCACATGGATGATGAATTCCTCGCCACAGCCTACCCAAAGGTTCATGAAAACCTGAAGCTCATAACAGACGAACGTGTCATCGATGATAAACCAGAAAGTCATTCTGGTTCTATGTCTTCCATGAAAAATCTCGATGACACTTTTAACTTTGGGGATCAATTTATTTATGACAAACCAAACCGAAGATGAACTGAGAAATCTAAAGTTAGAGAGGAGTCTGAATTCACACGTCATACCTGATTCAAGTATCATACAGGAACTTCAAACTCCCCAGTGATTGTCCCTTCTCAGATGTTAAATTCTTCTAAGCGTCTTATATGTCACTCCCTCCACCAATCACCACGGAAGCTAAAACAATCACACATCTCTCCCTGAAAATCCACTCCATCATCGCCCTTCAGCTAAAGTGTGCAAGATTGGAGCAAGAGATGTCTGAAGTAACAGAAGATGATCACTTGCTGATGTTTTTGGCTTCATTTGATCCCAAGTTCATACGGCTGTTGATAAAAATATCTAGGAACAAAATTGATGATCTCTCATTAAGATTCTTGAACGACACACTGCAGATTTAATCGAGAAATCTCTGTGCTGCCGGCCCAGAGTCTATCAGAATCAAGAATCTGAGAGAAGAGTCCGAATATTAGATTATCAGAATCAAAAAAGGAACAAGGTGAGGAGAAACAGATTTCAACTTACTCCATCAGGTCAATCTGATAAAGTTGATCTTGAAGAATTTGACCTAAATAAAGAGTGCTCTCTTTAAGACTATAATAAGATCAAGTTGCAAACCGAAATACTGCCAACTACGTCTATTACCATGCACTTATGGAAGCTTCTACTAGCAGATGAAGACGCCATGGATAGGAGAAGTTGCAGACAAGGTTAAAGCTACCAAGAGAAAAGCATGATAGTGATGATTGATGAAGACGATGATTGATGATGAAGGCCTTCAGCTTGATTCAAACCAGGGTAGGTCAAACAAAGAGAGAAGATTGATTCTGCCGCTTCTGGGTCAGCTCAACCTCCTCCGAAAGATGATGACCAAAGTTCAAAGAAACCAAGGGAGTCTGATGCATCTGCTACCAAACAACATCCAGCTTTAACCTCAACTGGATGGCAGATCACTTACACACGAGATGCTGGTGTTGATTCTTCGATGCACAGATCTGATCTCAGAATCAGACATTTCTGAACAATCTTCAGATTGTACATTACAATGTCAGGTCCTCACTGCAGGATCCCAGGGAGTCTTTTCCATTCCTCGCTTTCAGTTTCTCAGTTTTATTAGACTAGGCTAGTGCAGGGTCACCTTTAGGTTCTTTTAGAGTCGTCTAGGGATGAAGGGAATGACTCAGATATGGAGGACTGACAACGTCTCAACATTCCAAGTGTCGACCACTACGTGGTTTAAGCCGATTCCAGAAAGCGAGAGACCTGCTACACCTGAACCAGAATGGACCATTCCCCCGAATGATTTCCCGGAACCAGAACATAACTGGGCAAATGCATACGCCACAACGTATAAAGTTCCTGAGGAAAACAAGCTTCAAAGGAAGACGTATGATATTGGGTCATTCATCAAATGGTTCTGCAGACGTACAGGAAAGAAGAAGCTCTGCAAAGCTGATTTAGAAGGTCCAGCTTTCAACCTTGTTAAAGTCTTTCATAAGAACATCGTCTTTCTTCAATATCAGATGGATGAATGCCATAAGCTGCTGACAAATAAGGTTGACTTGAGTAATCCTGAGGGTCATCAAATTCAGCAAAATATAAATGAACCACTGCCCTTAGGAGGACCACCAGGTCAGGTAACTATTCAACCACAATTCTTCTTCAACAAGGATCTGGATTATCTTCTGACAGGTGACAAAGAGCGAAGAATTGCCTTATCCATATCCAAGCTCAAAGCCGCTCGTTACCTAGACTTCGGCCTTGAAGAATTAGTTCCATCATTGTGGGTTGAGAGTGAACGCGAATATGACATCAGTGCGGTCTATGGCATCACTCACTGGTGGTTTAGGAGAAAGGAATTCTACATCAATAAACACAGTGAGCCCTCTGATCGTGAAGCAGTCAGATCGCAGATGCGAATTCTCAGTGTGATCAGTGTCAAGGTATTCGAAAAATACGGATACAACTACCTAAGAGAGATAATTCTACGCCGTGCTGATTACCAAGAGTACAAGATCTCAGAAAAGGATTTCAAAAATCTTCATCCAAATGATTTTGAAGATCTGTTCCTACTCAATATTCAAGAAAAGCTCAACCATCTGCCCAAGACAGACAAGACTAGTCTTCACACAGCAGTCAACATGTGGATAAGAAACCTGGTGATCAGGAATCGTGTGGGAGACTTACAGCTCGGGATTGAAAGTTATCAAACAAAGATCAACCTTGAACGTCCAAATTGGGATGCAGCCGACTATTACTTCAAAGAAGATTACACGATTGTCCCTAAGCCAAGAGCCGTTGTCTACAGAGACAGAAATGATCAAAGAAAGTTGATGAGGCTGAATGAGCTACACAAGTTTAGTGATGGGACGTTGACAAGAGTAATGGAAAAACTGGACCACATGGTTAAAGACTTTCATCTGTTCGAGTACAATAAGGGCATGGAGACTAGGAAGTGGTCAGAGGATGACAAGAGAAGAAGCAAAGACTTCATCACTGCAATCGAGAAAAGACTACAGATCAGAAGGATCTATCGAAGTCTAGAAAGCTTTGTTGGAGGAAGAATAAGAGATATTGACTACAGGCTGATCAACAGAACAACGTGACGACATCGTCGTTACAATCAAAAGGTCAATTTTTATTTCTTATTGTGAATAATATACCTTGTACATTAGTAAGTAGTTAATCTTTTGATGACTAAGTGTAGGAGTAATTTATATCCCTCAACGATTGAGGGGGAGCAGTTATATGTTTCTTACACGACTTGCGAATTAAGGCCACACTTTTCTCCCAAATTTTATAACATATTTAAATCAATTGATATCCAAAATGTCAAAGGGTTTAAAATTTTGATAAGGGGAGAAAATTGTAATTAATATCCATGTGTAAGAATAACAGTGATTATTAGGAATCTTACACTCTGCCCAAAGTTGCTAACATTTGAATACCGAAGCACATTTTGAGGGGGAGGTTTCTGAAAAAATCAAAAACCGATCTCGAGAGGGTGCTAAATGCTTTGATATTTACATCATAAGTACTTAATTGAATTTTCATTTGTGTTATATGGAAGGTGAACTGTTACAAAAGACGACCATGCATTTTACTTACTTGGAGTTATATGGTGGTTAAGGTTAGTACTATTCCAAATGATCCAGCCTAACGGATGGGATCTACCATGGGACCCCATCCTATAGTTAGGGTAGAGGTCCTGAGGTATGACATGTAAATGGAGCTAAAAGCTGTGAACTAAGGGAAAGTGTCGACTGCAGATGGAGCTAGTACTGGAATTCATAACAACAAGGTTTAGTCCTGAAATCTCATACAGCACTAAAGGCGGCTTGAGAATTAAAAAGAATTGTAAAGTAAAGGGTTGGTAAAAAAAGAAGCCTCCATTCACTTAGGCAGAAACCGGGTCAATTCATATGCTGCCTGAATCAATAGATGATTCTGTCATTGAAGATCGACTTCATGGACCCAGTGATGCAATGCACAACCCTCCCGAGCCACTCAGAATCTTTCAAAAGATTTCTGTTTCAATTCTCACGGAGACTAAAACACATTATCTATTGACTTTCTCACTCCAAGTTAGTTGATATTGAATAGGTGGCAGTCAGCTCCAGCCTCCGATTACTAGAACCAAAACGCACTATTGAGTCTAGAGCCAAGAGATCGTCAATTAATCTCGTTAGGACACGTATCTGATATCTTGTCTTTCACACACTGTGGAAAAGTCTATCTAAGTAAGTCCTATGCATAATCACTTTTGTTTTGCCAGAAATTCCTGACGTGAAAACGATGGTTGTTCACAATGAAGATGGGGAATCTGCTAGAGCCCAAATCAAACAAGCTCTAGGTGGTGCACTGTGTATTTATACAATTATCAAACTTGTTGTCAATGGAAAGAAACGATGGTGTGATTTCTGTGTGAATCAACACTTGTTTACCTAGTATAAGTAATTGACGGTTTTGATCATTTGAATAAACATCAAATCTTTCGAAGTGTTACAAATTATTTCATTAAGAAACATTTGTATGACTTTTGAAATCAATTTTCTCTTTATTATAAACTTTATTACAGGATATTTGAACAAAGATGGAGAGGAGATGGAATTCGCAGCTCTCAAATATCAAGTGAATAACCTAATGCTTAGAACGGACCTACACTTGTTATGAAGTTTGAAGACCTCATAAAGGTGTCCATGTTCACACAAATTGAATCCTGTATTTCTTTCACTAGTGACAGATGGCGTTCATTACAAGGATAATGTAAAGATTATGTTAAGGCGACTGATCTCAAGAAAGAAAGCTCAAGATCACTGTCAAAGAAAGTCTAAGGATGAATCAAAGATTTTATCCAAATGGTACAAGTATCAAAGTCTACGAGCTAAGATGAGTGATTAAGTTGGGTCTTTTCAGGGGTTTTAACCTCCATTAGGGGGGATTGTTAAGATATTGAAAAAGACTCGGTCACCCCAGTGTATTTTACTGTTTATTATAACGTAGTTTAATAGTTAATAGTACATTTTTTGGTTTTAAGTCGGGTACGAATACCCGGTATATTGTAAGTACTATATAAGCCTCTTCCAACTTTGGAAAAGGCAAGCTAGTCATTATTTCCTTTTCATAGAAACACATTTTCTCTCACTACAAAAACTCTCTTAAGTGTTTCTCTCTCTAGAAACTATCCAAATCCAAGAATCAACCCTGTGTTATGATATAGGATATACCACACATCTGATCAATATACATTTCAAAGATGTGTTTCAATTGACCCTTGTAGCCTAGTTCCAGAAGAAATTCTATGAGTGAATCAGATGATGATGGATGGACAGTGAACACGTGATTTGGAAATTTAGGGCAAATATCAAGAATTTCTCAAAATATCTCAACATCAATTTGACACGTCTTATTGTCGATGTCAAACTGGTAGAAAGAGGATTTCTTAACCTTTTTGATTGTGAGACAAAACTGTCGCATGTAAATTTTGGGTACATTAGCAGAAATGAGAAAGGCGTTGTAGCACGAAGTGTTCTTGATAATATCTAAAACAACTTGATAAGTTTCATCCCTCTGAGTTATGGAAGGATCCATTATGAGATTGCTTTTGCCAATTTTTACTCTGTCATCTGAGGGAACCAAATTTTCATCACGGGCTGCTTGTTGATCATTATATTGCTTCATGATTCTGCATAAGAGTTATCCAATACAGTTTATATACATGACAAATATATATTTTTACTTATTAGATTAACTATTCTTGTTGTTATGATTGGTTTTATGTGACTTTGTGTTTTAAATTTCAAATGATTATGTCCGGTTTGTAGATCATAGTCAAATTTGGTAAATCTGGATAGTCTGTAATGATTGTCTTGATGTTAGGATTTGTTCAAAATTTTGGCAGAGTTTTTGTTCATAAAATGTCACAACCCGCAGCTATTTGTCCCCATGTCATACATAAACCGCAGCCAAGGCAGGTTTACACAAACCGCAGTCAAGTGTGTTACATAAACCGCAGCCAAGTGTATTACACAGACCGCTGCTTAATATAAATGACACAAACTGCGGGTAATATAATCACACAAACCACAGCCAAGCATTTACACAAACCGCAGCGAAGGTAATTTACACAAACCGCAGCCAAAGTAAATTACACAAACCGCAGTGAAGGCTAATTTACACAAACCTCAGTCAAGACAAAAAGTGCACAAACCGCAGCCAAGAACAAAAAAACACAAACTGCGGTATTCATATTTTTTACATATTCCACAGAATTCAAAGTAACAATTCCAAGTGACCTTTTGACACATTTTAGCATGCAACCAGATATCACAAGAACCTTTTATCACAAAAATAACATATAGCAATCATTTATATCTAATGACATCAAATAACATCACTTATATAGTGTCACACCCCATAAATTCCCAGTTAGTATTCTGACCCATTTCGGTCATTTATTTTAAATTTTATACGTTACGTTTAAATCTGATAGTTTACCGGGAAGTTAAACCGCGTATAATTGAAAAACGTCATCGGACGCGTTCTGGCATCGGTTATTAATTAATTTAGCCTTAATATGAGATATTTTAGCTTTCCTGAGTGTTTTGATTTTTCATCACTCCTGATATTAATTTTAGGGTTTTATCTCTTAAATTGCGTTTTTCGCGTTTTTGACCAAACGGAACCCCGAAAACTCGAAATCTTTTCGTGTAAATTCAAGTTATCGATAATCTTATACCCTAAGTCCAAAAAATTCGTTCATACCCCTCCCTATATGCATGTGGGCGCCTAAAACCACCACAATGTCACCAGACACTTGAAATTAAATCATTTAAGCTCCACTAACTAAAAAATTTGAATTCTTGGCATGCATGTGAAGGAAAATGACATCTTGTTGCCTAGTGACTTGCATGCATGCCATACCTTACACATCACATGCAAGCTTGGACCATTTGACTTGGAAAAATTCAAAGTTGTGATATTAAAGGAAGCATGTACTAAATTTTTGAACCAAAATGGTCCTTGTGACCCTAGTTCGGCCGAAACCACAAGGACACACCCCTTTGGTGTGTGTTGGTCATATGTGTGCACCATTTACCCTAAAACCATAATCCATGGCCTATAAATACCATGTTATATCTCACACCTGGGGTTCATTTCATTTCCAAGTCACCAACAAAAACACAAGTCTCTCTTCCTTTCCCTCTTTGCTCACGACACCAAACCCATACACAAACACACTCATAACTTTTGATTTCTATCAAGATCCAATCATTCCAAGTTCATCTCCTATCATATCTAAGGTGTTTTGAAAGATTGGTTGGTTGATTTTCAAGGTTTTCTCAAGTTTATAAAATTAGGGTTTGCAAGATTAATTAGGGTTTTTATAGATCTATAGTTCTTGGGTATAGATCTTGTGTTTTCACTACTTGTTCTTCTTGATTTGTAAGTCTTTCTTGAATCTTTGCTTGGTTTCATCTATTTTCTTTATAGATCTATGTTTGTTCATAAAGATCCATGTCTTTGTGTTATTTTTTTTACAAAAAAATAAGTTAATATTTTGTCATCTTTTATAAAGTGAAAGTAAAAATTGTTACAACTTTATGTTTATGTTTTATATCATGTTCTTGGTCAGATTGAGGGTTGATGAGAGTTGCAACAATAGAGATTAGGTTGAATTAGGGTTTAGTTTTGTTGGCTGGTTATTGGTGAATAAAGATTAGGGCCAGATTAGGCACGAATATGCAAGTTGGGTTGATTTTTGGTCATATTTCAGTAAAACACCCTTGTTGTCCCGAATTTGTTTTGAGGTTTTGAGCGACCTAAAAATGTTTTCATTAGGCGTAAAAGTAGTTTTTGAAGAGCTTGTTTATAATAGATACTTTTACACATATCACAATTTAAAATCGGACTTAAAACGACCTAGTTATGGCCAAATGAAACTTGAAATATTTTCGGCAAAACCAAATAAATAGTGGGCTGGTGTGAATAGTAAGATAGGTTTTCGGACACTTTCGGACATTTTTTGACTTTCTAAACACTAGCGAAACATATAGTAACACATACCTATTAATTAGTATCATTTAAAAATGTCGTTAACATATTTTAGGAAAAGCGATAAAGTTACTAAAAATAGTAAGTTTGGATAAAGGTTAGCGAGACGAACAAGGAAGTTAAGCGATTAAGGCTAGTTAGTGCGTTTTGAGAATATGGAAACCTAACAAATATAGGGGACGCTATTAAAGTTTTAAAAACTAAAAACTTCCCTAAAAAGGAAAGGTTTCTATAAATAGTAACTTTTTGCAAGTGTCGAGATTTTTCAAAGATGTTATAAATTTTTCTATGTCTTTTATTGTTAAAACACAAACACACTTGGATGCTTTAAATGATGAACATAGATGCTTTACTTGTTTACTTTGCCGAATGCTAAGTCATACCCATATTTAATCTAGGTCGCGGCTAGACCTCCTTATATCATCATTATTTGTTGTGATTATCGCTCATCCTCATTAAGGTGAGTTCATAGCCCTACGTTTTACCTATTTTCAAATGCTTTATACTTTGGGGTGATAAACATCGCTTGCTTTTAAAATTGGACACAAGTTCTTAACGTGAGTTTTACATGTTTATGTTTTGCCTAAGTTGCTTACAAACCACTATTGCCCGAACTATCATGAACCGTTAGTCACCTATGGCCAATTGGATTGGTTATGTGAGCGCGAATGCGTAAATAGATCTATTGGGAATAATTGTTTCTATCTGCTTTGGTTCCACTTAACGAAGAACAAACGGATATATGTCATGTCGATGTGCGTTGTGGTGATCTTTTTTTGGGACACCAGTTAAGGGCATGAATACTATGTGGCATGATATGATATGCCCTACTTTATTAGCATCGGTGTCATGAGCTTAGCGTAACAGTAAATACTTTTTATGTGATGTTGTAGCTGTTATAGTAGTCGCATACGTTTTTGAAATCTTATGGTCCACTCTTGTATTAACTTAAACCTATGAATTCACCAACATTATGTTGACGTTTTAAACGTGTTTTCTCAGGTGCTTAGCTTGGCTTGATTCTTGATGCTAAATTGAGTCTATGTGCTATGTGACTTCGCCAATTTCAAGACTTATCTATTTAAATACTCATTGTCTTTGTCAAACTTTATTATGCTTCCGTTACATTTAACTCTCGTATGATCAGTTGTAAAACTTAATTAATTTTCTTATGCAACGAGTACAACTATTTTTCAAACGTCCATGATTAGTGGTCGTTCTTTATTGCTTTGTATTCAGATTGTTATGACGTCACGCCCTCGAACACGTATTCCATCCAGGCCCCGTCCGGGGGTGTGATAGATTGGTATCAGAGCTAGGTAATAGAGAACCATGTAGTTATACTAGGTTTGGTCTATAACCGGTATGTGATCCTATGTGCCTCTATCTATGCTTACGCAGTCCCCTCCCCACACAACACCTTTACTCAGATGTCTGGTCTATAACCAGTATGTGATCCTATGTGCCTCTATCTATGCTTACATGTTGTTTATCCTTGTTATACATATATATAAGATTTCTATATATATTGAGACTTATTCATATATAAAATATTGCCATATTTACCTTGCCATTCATTTCATCGTTTCTTTATGCCTTGCATGGTTTCATATAAAGGAGATTTATATAAACTTTTGCTTATGTAGATCATGGCAGCTTCAGCTATTGCTATTTCTTCTGTTCTCGTTTAGAGTGTGGGTCACCGCCCTCTCGGGTTATTCTTTTTGGTGATATTCCACTGTTATTCCTTCTACTTCTGTGGTTGCTCTAGAGATTCTATATTGCCTTGTTATTTCATCTGCCGCCTCATGTTGGTTGAGACGACTCTTGTCGCTTCACCCACTGGATTGTGTGGCTTGGTTCCCTATTCGGATTCCGATTCTAATTCACCAGATGAGATGTCTTCACCAGAGCACATTTCCCCGCTACCAGCTATTTCACCATTCTTATGCACCGATTCTTCTGAGGCTCCTGATTCTTCTGATGGACCACCTTCTCAGGATCCGTATGTGATGGTTGTTGCTCGTTGGAGGAGCAAGGTAGCATCACGTCCATCATCATCATCTGAGTTTCCTATTGCTCCTGTTACTGCCTCGCCCGAGATTCGTCGATGGTCAGCGATTCTTTTCCGACCCGGGGAGGCTATTCCTTTTGGTCGACCTTACCGCACCCATCTTAATGGGCCGCGTAAGTTGTTGACTGCGAGGAAGAGAGTTGGACCTTTACCAGCTCGTAGATTAGCATGGAGGCGTGCATCACCTCGTTCTTCAGACCACCACCCATCTTCTTCTAGTTCATCTTCGGATTCTTCGCCAGTTCATTCTTCGGGTTTGGATGCACCAGATCAGGCTTATTCTAGATCTTCGACTAGAGTTGTATCACCTAGGTTCGGTTACCCTCTGAGGAGAGCACCACGACATAGTGAGGCATTTCGTCGTTGGTGTATTGCTCCATTATCTACTTTGTATCCACCAACTACATTAGAGTTATCATCAGGAGATTCATCTAAGAGACCACTGCATTCATCTTTACATTCTGCTGGACCATCTCGCAAGAGATGTAGGTCCCTGGCTGATTTAGTACCATCATCTACACCAGTTACAGGATCATTAGCTCCTACCCGTGCTGATCTTTTACCACCTCGTAAGAGGTTCAGAGATTCATATTCGTCTGAGGCTAGCATGGCGGAGGATACCGAGGATGATCCTATAGAGACTGAGGTTGATATGGAGTTGGGTGTTGGTGATGGGGATGATGTTAGAGATCATGTTGAGATTGACCCTAAGGATGTTAGGGATGACACAAAGGAGTATGAGGCTGACGCCAGTGCTGGAGACACAGTTGAGGTAGGTATCGACCCGATGTCCACACCGATAGTTAAGGAGGAGATTGTAGAGCCAGTTGGAGAGGATTCTTCTGACTCTTCTGGCACTAGAGATTGCATTGTTAGGTCATTCGAGGAGACACCGATTCACTTGGATGATGATGTGCGTGACTTTTACCATCATATGTTTGAGGTTCATATTGATAGGATTGTTGAGATTGAGATTGTTCAGAGCCGATTGGAGGTCGATCAGTTGGTAGCTAGTGGAGATAGAGCTAGGATGGCCGAGAGGATATATAACTTGAGGTTGGAGAACCTTAAGGTTCGTGCTATGTTGGATATTGAGAGGGATCGTGTGAACAATCTTCGTCTTCGTCTTCGTCTTCATAGGGATCGTGATGATACTCAGAGGAGACTTAGGAGGTTAGAGTCGTATCTTGAGAGACGTTTGGGTTTTTGCCCATAGACTATTAGTACCATG
>BQNB010141446.1:0-17269 GCA_026074375.1 Tanacetum coccineum
AAATAATTAAATTTATATTTAATTATCACTTTTTATTAAATACAAATATTTAATAAATTCTTTAATATCTTATTCAAAAGCATTTATTTAAAAACGCGAATATACAAAATAAAGTTTCATTTTTTTACGAACAAAACTTACACGTGACATTCAATGGCTACCAAATAAATAATAATCATTTTAAATATATTTTATATTTTATAAAAACATTTATAAAATAATAGTAGAGTAAATACTCACTTTCGTGGAAAAATCATTCTGAACGCAACGGTGAAACTCTCGTATTTTAAATCAATCGTTAACTAGCCTAAACGAGTCCCGAACCATTAATTATCAAAAATTACACAAATGGTCCCTCTAGTAATATTTACAACGTCACCCCCTAAACTATGTCACCCTTGACATTTTTATTAAAACTTTCTTAGTATAAATATATAAAGTTTAGGGTTCATTATTCATTTGTA
Source organism: Tanacetum coccineum (assembly GCA_026074375.1). Classification (NCBI taxonomy): domain Eukaryota; kingdom Viridiplantae; phylum Streptophyta; class Magnoliopsida; order Asterales; family Asteraceae; genus Tanacetum; species Tanacetum coccineum. The sequence continues at coordinate 465 of BQNB010141446.1, forward strand.
CATAAAATCTAGCCTCCCTCACTCCATCTCCTCTCCCTACTTTTTTCGAAGCCACTCCGGCCAGTCCGGCCAACCACCGATCCACCAACAACATCATCACCACCGCAGCCTCCACTACCACTACCGAAACCACCACAGCCACCATCTCCACGACATGCCACCCTCACCATCTTCATCACCTCATCACTTTCACAACACCCTCACCACCTCCTCCTAGCCACCACTAGGGTGCATTGGTTTAGCACTACAGCATGGTGCGTTTGGTTTTGCACCACAGCAGGGTGCGTTTGATTTTTCACCAGTCGGGGTGCGTTGGGTTTCGGGTCAAACCACCAGCCGAGGTGCGTTTGGGTTTCGGGTTAGCCGAGTAGGGTGCGTTGGATTTTTTTTTTGTAGCAGATAGCACCAAGGGGTGCGTTTGGGTGAGCAGGAAAACCATAAGGGTGCTTTTGGGTGACCAGAGAAACCGTAAGGGTGCGTTTGGGTGAGCAGAGAAACCGTAAGGGTGCGTTTAGGTGAGCAGAGAAACCATAAGGGTGTGTTTGGGTTAAAACTGCCATAAGTGTGTGTTTGGTTTTGGGGTTAACAGCCCCAAAGGGGTGTTTGGTTCAGCCTTATGGGTGCGTTTGGCACAACAGCCCCATAAGGGGTGTGTATGGTTTTACCTATTTTATTTATTAGTTGATCTCGTTTAGATATAAATTGAAACACGCGGATATTTGTAACATGGATTTAATTTAGTGAGAAAAACTTTGAGTTTTGGTAAATATGGAAACGTTGTATAAACGAATAGGACATACCGAATTTTCTATAAATTATATACTTAGTGATTTTCACTAAAACATCTATTATTTCAGAAACCCCATAAAAGAACAAAGGGATAAAGTCTTAGGATTTATTAAATTGTAATTATACAATAACCCGGTAATTAAACAAAAACTATACTTTTACAAACGAGACAACTATTTTAGCTAAAAAGGAGACGAAATACTAATTTATAAAATATTATTTTATAAATTCCCGACTAAAAGACAAAATAATAACTTTTGTAGAAACTTTAAAAATGTCAATTATCTAATTCGAAACTTTAAAACGTGTGTTTACCTTTATGCAAGAAATTTTCATTAATTAAATTGGTGATTTCCGAACACGTGTCAAAATATTTTGTTTCAATTATTTTTCTCATATTCTTATATAATACTGGTAAAGTATTAAATGTCTCGATTATTTATTTGATTGTTAGTCTTTGTTATATAATTCACCATATGAATTATATACTTGTCCATTTTTCATATGTAATATATACGGAATATATTACATATTTTGCTTTCATTTTCGACTTATTCTATTTGACCAACCACCCAACCATTACCACTTGAGATCTAAATCTTCTATCAACGTGTCGCGTTGACCATCATTCTACTAGTGGGATTTAACCGTTAAGATGAACCGCAACTTCCTGGTCGAGCCGTTCCGTTTTCCGTTTGTGTTGTGCTTAATATGTGCACTTTTGACAATTTTTCTTCAACATCGAGGTGAGTTCATAGCCCCACCTTTTCTCTTTTAATGGTTTTCATAAACTGTTTTCGGCATGAGAATACATGCTTGTTTTACTTTTGGACACAAGTGTTTTAAATTGTATGCTATCCAGATTATTGCCTGATTATTAGTGCCTAAGTTACCGTATTTCCATTTAAGTCCCTATTTATCATGAACCGTTAATTGCTATTGTAGTAGGCGCGAGTGTTATGGATAGATCTATCGGGACTGACAATCCTCATCTGGGCTGTGGTTTCTAGATAACCATTGACGCATTTAACATTTGAGGTATTTCGTAGGATGTTTGGCAGCATCTGTATATGTTTTGGGGCACAAACCTCGAGTACTGGTTTGATTACATTTCATTACATGTTTAGGTTTCGGTGTCATGAGATTAGTGCAATAACACATGTTCTTTTAGACTTGATGAATTTGTTTCTCTCGTCTACATCACTTATTTTGGACTATGGAATACGTACATAGTTTGCCCTTACTTAAGTCTTGTGGTCCACTACTGAACATTACTTTATTTATTAAATCACTACATGGATTTCGGAAATAATACTTTGAAATGTTGTAACGCTACTTTTCTTACTGAAATATTACTTGAATTATTCCAACACTGCTTTTACTTAAACCTATAATTCACCAACATTATTGTTGACGTTTTGCGTATATTTTCTCAGGTTATTATTTTGCTAGCTGAGCATTGGGAGCAATCGAGTCGCGCGGATATAAATATTCTTTTTGAAGGCTTTATGATTTGAGTACCATTCGACAAACGATTTAAAAATAAAAAATATTTTCTATTGCATTGCAAATGGAACTGTTGTAACTCTAATAATTATAAAAATTATCAAATGGTTGACTTTTCAAAACGTCTCACTTGGAGTCGTTTTCTGTAACTTGTACCTTGTGCCTTGAAGTCGCACCCCAATGTTACCATTCTGCTGCAGTCGGATTTTAGGGGTGTGACAGATTGGTATCAGAGCACTGGTTATAGAGAACTAGGTCATTTTTAAAACCTAAACTATAACTGTTTTTCAAAAAAAATTAAGAGTCTTTCACCATTGTCCGATATCCGCGCGCGCATGCTCCTGATCCCTAATATGCTCTCTTTTGCATCTCTGTTTCTATTACATGGGTAACGAGTATTTAATACTTGGCTATGATTTCGCTCTCTTACGTCTATCTTATGACGTCTTACTATTTACTTTATATCGGTCCATTATATAAATATTGATCACTCTGATTTTTGTGTACTTCTTGATTTCTCGTTACTCCCTCGAGCATCAATATTGATATTATATAAGGATACCTATACATGTTGGCTAATTTCTTCTTGATCTTTTACGATTAACTTCAAGCATTTATGCGACTTTACTTTATTCCCTTTTGACGATATCAAAATTCGGCATAGTTTGTCAATTCCACTAGTTATTTTACTAATCAACTCCGAGTTTGAACACTCTTTCTATGCTTTTGAACCGCATATGTTGTTTCGTAATCCATCGTTTTGAAATCTTCTAGCTGATGTGAGTACGACTTCAGCTTGTCCCCTCGGATCATGCCGTCTTTTGGCACTTGCCTTTGGAACGCGATTGACTAACGTCTCATTATTCTTCTCGTTACTTCTTATGATTTTGAAGAATCATGCCATCAAGGAAACTCCTTCTTCTCAATGTTACATCGTTTTGATATCGTATTTTGTGCCGGCGATACTTAAGTAGGATGATTTATAATCGTCTTATTGAAACGAATTGGGACGCCTCTTCATTTGAATAAGGAAATTATAAACCGCCGAACCATACGTTTATAAATTCTTATTTACAAGGATTGGGACGCCTCTATTTGTAAGTGACAAATTATAAATGAGTGGGCTTATGTGTATCCGACATAGTGTGTGTTCGTCCGTATGAATCATTCTTTGGGCTATGAACTTCTTTCGACTCGAAATATGTGATATGGATCTTTTTCCGAATGTGTATCAACCGTCGCAATCTTATGGAGAACTCTCAGTCAGAATGGCCCTAGCTCCGGGACGGCTCTCCCTTATGGTGGAAAGACTATAACAAACGTCATTTTTCAGACAACTTTCCCACATGACTATTTTGACCTTTGACTTTTTGAGGTCTGGACGACTTTTTGACCTTTAACCTTTTATTGCCACATAAAAACGATTACTGCGTAACCGGAAAATTTTTCAAAACGTATTTAAATAAAAAATCATATTTATTATTATTATCTCTCATTTACAAATTTATTTTTCAACTTTTTTGACTAGAAAATGAGAAGATATATGTTATTTAAGTAGTATTATAAAAAACGGACCTTCCAAAATGAGTTATTAATTATGGGTATACTAGCATTTGATATAAAACGACATTCTGGACAACTTTTTAGTTTTACCCGAGACCTGAAACCAAACAGAAAATGACTAAAATAACCCTCGCAAAATATTGAACAACAGAACAACGTCGTACCGGACACGGAAAATAATTAAATTTATATTTAATTATCATTTTTTATTAAATAAAAATATTTAATAAATTCTTTAATATCTTATTCAAAAGCGTTTATTTAAAAACGCGAATATTTAAAATAAAGTTTCATTTTTTTATGAACAAAACTTACCCGTGACATCCAATGGCTACCAAATAAATAATAATCATTTTAAATATATTTTATATTTTATAAAAACATTTTTAAAATAATAGTCGAGTAAATACTCACTTTCGTGGAAAAATCATTCTGAACGCAACGGTAAAACTTTCGTATTTTAAATCAATCGTTAACTAGCCTAAAACGATGTACGAAACATTATTTATCGAAATTACACAAAATGGCCCCTCTAGTAATATTTCAACGTTCACACCAAAGACTATGTCCACCCTTGACATTTTTATTAAACTTCTTAGTTAAATATTAAAGTTTAAGGTTCATTATTCATTTGTTCATAAAACCTAGCCTCCCTCACTCCATCTCCCTTCCCCTCTTTTTCTAGCGCCACTCCGGCGAGTCTGGCCAACCACCGATCCACCAACAACATCATCACTACCGCAGCCTCCACCACCACTACCGAAACCACCACAGCACATTCCACGACAATGCCACCTCACCATCTTCATTCACTCGTCCACCATCACAACACCCTCACAACTCTCCCAGCCACTACTAGGGATGCGTTGGTTTGCCACCACAGCAGGAGTGTTGGTTTGGTTTTGCACCACAATAGGGTGGCGGTTTGATTTTTCACAGCCGGGGTTGCGTTGTGGTTTAGGGTCAAACACCACAAGCCGGGGTTTGTGCGTTTGGGTTTCGGGTTTGCCGAGTAGGGTGCGTCGGATTTTTTTGTTGTAGCAGATTGCACCAAGGGGTGCGTTTGGGTGAGCAGGAAAACCATAAGGGTGCGTTTGGGTGAGCAGAGAAACCGTAAGGGTGCGTTTATGTGAGCAGAGAAACCGTAATGATAGGGTGGTTTAGGCTGAGCTGGAGAAACATAACGGGTGTGTTTGGGTTTAAAATATGCATAAGTGAGTGTTTGGTTTTGGGGTTAAGCCCCAAAGGGGTGTTTGGTTCAGCCTTATGGGTGCGTTTGGCACAACAGCCCCATAAGGGGCGTGTATGTTTTTACCTATTTTATTTATTAGTTGATCTCGTTTAGATATAAATTGAAACACGCAGATATTTGCAACATGGATTTGATTTAGTGGGAAAAACTTTCAGTTTTGGTAAAAATGGAAACGTTGTATAAACGAATAGGACATGCCGAATTTTCTATAAATTATATACGTTAGTGATTTTCACTAAAACTTCTTTATTTTATAAACACGATAAAAGAACGTAGGGATGATACAAGTAATTTAGGATTTACTTAAAATTGTAATTATACAATAACCTGGTAATTAAACGAAAATATACTTTTACAAACGAGACAACTATTTTAGCTAAAAAGGAGAAGAAATACTAATTTATAAAATATTATTTTATAAATTCCTGACTAAAAGACAAAATAATAACTTTTGTAGAAACTTTAAAAATGTCAATTATCTAATTCGAAACTTTAAAACATGTGTTTACCTTTATGCAAGAAATTTTCATTAATTAAATTGGTGATTTCCGAACACGTGTCAAAATATTTTGTTTCAATAATTTTTCTTATATTCTTATATAATACTGGTAAAGTATTAAATGTCTCGATTATTTATTTGATTGTTAGTCTTTGTTATATAATTCACCATATGAATTATATACTTGTCTATTTTTCATATGTAATATATACGGAATATATTACATACTTTGCTTTCATTTTCGACTTATTCTATTTGACCAACCACCCAACCATTACCACTTGAGATCTAAATCTTCTATCAACGTGTCGCGTTGACCATCATTCTACTAGTGGGATTTAACCGTTAAGATGAACCGCAACTTCCTGGTCGAGCCGTTCCGTTTTCCGTTTGTGTTGTGCTTAATATGTGCACTTCTGACAATTTTTCTTCAACATCGAGGTGAGTTCATAGCCCCACCTTTTCTCTTTTAATGGTTTTCATAAACTGTTTTCGGGGTGAGAGTACATGCTTGTTTTACTTTTGGACACAAGTGTTTTAAATTGTATGCTATCCAGATTATTGCCTGATTATTAGTGCCTAAGTTATCGTATTTCCATTTAAGTCCCTATTTATCATGAACCGTTAATTGCTATTGTAGTAGGCGCGAGTGTTATGGATAGATCTATCGGGACTGAAAATCTTTATCTGAGCTGTGGTTTCTAGATAACCATTGACGCATTTAACGTTTGAGGTATTTCGTAGGATGTTTGGCAGCATCTGTATATGTTTTGGGGCACAAACCTCGAGTACTGGTTTGATTACATTTCATTATATGTTTAGGTTTCGGTGTCATGAGATTAGTGCAATAACACATGTTCTTTTAGACTTGATGAATTTGTTTCTCTCGTCTACATTACTTATTTTGGACTATGGAATACGTACATAGTTTGCCCTTACTTAAGTCTTGTGGTCCACTAGTGAACATTACTTTATTTATTAAATCACTACATGGATTTCGGGAATAATACTTTGAAATGTTGTAACGCTACTTTTCTTACTGAAATATTACTTGAATTATTCCAACACTGCTTTTACTTAAACCTATAATTCACCAACATTATTGTTGACGTTTTGCGTATATTTTCTCAGGTTATTATTTTGCTAGCTGAGCATTGGGAGCAATCGAGTCGCGCGGATATAAATATTCTTTTTGAAGGCTTTATGATTTGAGTACCATTCGACAAACGATTTAAAAATAAAAAAAGTTTTCTATTGCATTGCAAATGGAACTGTTGTAACTCTAATAATTATAAAAATTATCGAATGGTTGACTTTTCAAAACGTCTCACTTGGAGTCGTTTTCTGTAACTTGTACCTTGTGCCTTGAAGTCGCACCCCAATGTTACCATTCTGCTGCAGTCGGATTTTAGGGGTGTGACAGATTGGTATCAGAGCACTGGTTATAGAGAACTAGGTCATTTTTAAAACCTAAACTATAACTGTTTTTCGAAAAATTTTAAGAGTCTTTCACCATTGTCCGATATCCGCGCGCGCATGCTCCTGATCCCTAATATGCTCTCTTTTGCATCTCTGTTTCTATTACATGGGTAACGAGTATTTAATACTTGGCTATGATTTCGCTCTCTTACGTCTATCTTATGACGTCTTACTATTTACTTTATATCGGTCCGTTATATAAATATTGATCACTCTGATTTTTGTGTACTTCTTGATTTCTCGTTACTCCCTCGAGCATCAATATTGATATTATATAAGGATACCTATACATGTTGGCTAATTTCTTCTTGATCTTTTACGATTAACTTCAAGCATTTACGCGACTTTACTTTATTCCCTTTTGACGATATCGAAATTCGGCATAGTTTGTCAATTCCACTAGTTATTTTACTAATCAACTCCGAGTTTGAACACTCTTTCTATGCTTTTGAACCGCATATGTTGTTTCGTAATCCATCGTTTTGAAATCTTCTAGCTGATGTGAGTACGACTTCAGCTTGTCCCCTCGGATCATGCCGTCTTTTGGCACTTGCCTTTGGAACGCGATTGACTAACGTCTCATTATTCTTCTCGTTACTTCTTATGATTTTGAAGAATCATGCCATCAAATAAACTCCTTCTTCTCCAACCATTACTCTTTTGATATCGTAATTATTTTGTCCGATACTTAAGTAGGATGATTTATAATCGTCTTATTGAAACGAATTGGGACGCCTCTTCATTTGAATAAGGAAATTATAAACCGCCGAACCATAAGTTTATAAATTCTTATTTACAAGGATTGGGACGCCTCTTTTTGTAAGTGACAAATTATAAATGAGTGGGCTTATGTGTATCCGACATAGCGTGTGTTCGTCCGTATGAATCATTCCTTGGGCTATGAACTTCTTTCGACTCGAAATATGTGATATGGATCTTTTTCCGAATGTGTATCAACCGTCGCAAACCTTATGGAGAATAAGTCGAATGGAGCACCGGGACGGCGCTCCCTTAAGGTGGGAAGACTATAACAACCGGCAATTTTCAGAACTTTAAATGACTATTTTACCCTTTGACTTTTTGGGTCTGACCTGACTTTTTGACCTTTAACCTTTTATTGCCACATAAAAACGATTACTGCGTAACCGGAAAATTTTTCAAAACGTATTTAAATAAAAAATCATATTTATTATTATTATCTCTCATTTACAAATTTATTTTTCAAACTTTTTTGACTAGAAAACGAGAAGATATATGTTATTTCTAAGTAGACTTATAAAAACGACCCGCCAAAATGAGTTATTAATTATGGGTATACTAGCATTTGATATAAAACGACATTCTGGACAACTTTTCAGTTTTACCTGAGACCTGAAACCAAACAGAAAATGACTAAAATACCCTCGCAAAATATTGAAAACGAGAACAACGCGTACCGACACGAAAATAATTAAATTTATATTTAATTATCATTTTTTATTAAATAAAAATATTTAATAAATTCTTTAATATCTTATTCAAAAGCGTTTATTTAAAAACGCGAATATTTAAAATAAAGTTTCATTTTTTACGAACAAAACTTACCCGTGACATCCAATGGCTACCAAATAAATAATAATCATTTTAAATATATTTTATATTTTATAAAAACATTTATAAAATAATAGTCGAGTAAATACTCACTTTCGTGGAAAAATCATTCTGAACGCAACGGTAAAACTTTCGTATTTTAAATCAATCGTTAACTAGCCTAAACGAGTCCCGAACTATTAATTATCGAAAATTACACAAATGGCCCCTCTAGTAATATTTACAACGTCACCCCCTAGACTATGTCACCCTTGACATTTTTATTAAAACTTTCTTAGTATAAATATATAAAGTTTAAGGTTCATTATTCATTTGTTCATAAAACCTAGCCTCCCTCACTCCATCTCCCTTCCCCTCTTTTTCTAGCGCCACTCCGGCGAGTCTGGCCAACCATCGATCCACCAACAACATCATCACTACCGCAGCCTCCACCACCACTACCGAAACCACCACAGCCACCATCTCCACGACATGCCACCCTCACCATCTTCATCACCTCGTCACCTTCACAACACCCTCACCACCTCCTCCCAGCCACTACTAGGGTGCGTTGGTTTAGCACCACAGCAGGGTGCGTTTGGTTTTGCACCACAGTAGGGTGCGTTTGATTTTTCACCAGCCGGGGTGCGTTGGGTTTCGGGTCAAACCACCAGCTGGGGTGCGTTTGGGTTTCGGGTTTGTCGAGTAGGGTGCGTCGGATTTTTTTGTTGTAGCATATTTCCCCAAGGGGTGCGTTGGGTGAAAAGGCAGGAAAACCATAAGGGCGTTTGGGAGCAGAAAAAAAAAAAAAAAAAACCAAACCGTAAAGGGTGCGTTTAATGTGAGCAGAGAAACCGTAAGGGTGCGTTAGGGTGAGCAGAGAAACCATAAGGGTGTGTTTGGGTTAAAACTGCCATAAGTGTGTGTTTGGTTTTGGGGTTAACAGCCCCAAAGGGGTGTTTGGTTCAGCCTTATGGGTGCGTTTGGCACAACAGCCCCATAAGGGGTGTGTATGGTTTTACCTATTTTATTTATTAGTTGATCTCGTTTAGATATAAATTGAAACACGCAGATATTTGCAACATGGATTTGATTTAGTGGGAAAAACTTTCAGTTTTGGTAAAAATGGAAACGTTGTATAAACGAATAGGACATGCCGAATTTTCTATAAATTATATACGTAGTGATTTTCACTAAAACTTCTATTATTTCAGAAACCCGATAAAAGAACGAAGGGATAAAGTCTTAGGATTTATTAAATTGTAATTATACAATAACCCGGTAATTAAACGAAAATATACTTTTACAAACGAGACAACTATTTTAGCTAAAAAGGAGAAGAAATAAAATAACCAAAATATATGAAAATATTATTTTATAAATTCCCGACTAAAAGACAAAATAATAACTTTTGTAGAAACTTTAAAAATGTCAATTATCTAATTCGAAACTTTAAAACATGTGTTTACCTTTATGCAAGAAATTTTCATTAATTAAATTGGTGATTTCCGAACACGTGTCAAAATATTTTGTTTCAATAATTTTTCTCATATTCTTATATAATACTGGTAAAGTATTAAATGTCTCGATTATTTATTTGATTGTTAGTCTTTGTTATATAATTCACCATATGAATTATATACTTGTCTATTTTTCATATGTAATATATACGGAATATATTACATACTTTGCTTTCATTTTCGACTTATTCTATTTGACCAACCACCCAACCATTACCACTTGAGATCTAAATCTTCTATCAACTTGATGTTTTTGTTTGGGGGATATGCGTGTCGGTTGACCATCATTCTAGCTAGTGATTTAAACCGTTAAGATGAACCGCACTCCTGGTCGAGCGCGTTCCTTTTCCGTTTGTGTTGTGCTTAATATGTGCACTTCTGACAATTTTTCTTCAACATCGAGGTGAGTTCATAGCCCCACCTTTTCTCTTTTAATGGTTTTCATAAACTGTTTTCGGGGTGAGAGTGCATGCTTGTTTTACTTTTGGATACAAGTGTTTTAAATTGTATGCTATCTAGATTATTGCCTGATTATTAGTGCCTAAGTTACCGTATTGCCATTTAAGTCCCTATTTATCATGAACCGTTAATTGCTATTGTAGTAAGCGCGAGTGTTATGGATAGATCTATCGGGACTGACAATCCCCGCCTGGGCTGTGGTTTCTAGATAACCACTGACGCATTTAACATTTGATGTATTTCGTAGGATGTTTGGCAGCATCTGTATCTGTTTTTGAGTATTGCAAATGGAACTGTTGTAACTCTGATAATTATAAAAATTATCGAACGGTTGACTTTTCAAAACGTCTCATATAACACCCCCATTTTTAACATATAACAGCGGAAGCTATTCTGGGGTATTATTTCATAGTACAATAGTCAATGAATCATAAAAACGTCTCCATAAAGAGACGTTTTGGAAAATGTTGTTACTTCATTAAATTGATCAGAGTTTTTACAAACGGAGTCCAAAATTTTACAAAAAACATAAAGTTTGAATGATAACAGTTTAGCCATCTTTAACTCCTTGCCACTCCGTGACAAAAGTTGTTCAAATGCCTGAGATAAACATGCTAAAAAAGTCAACAAACTGTTTGAGTGAAATTCATAATCTATAATAAACATTTGAATACAAGTTCAATATTGGGTTACGTTGTTATCGCCGATATAGTGTAATAATTGTAACACATACAATTATTATGGAAACAGTATTATTGCTCTAAGCTCATGACACTGAAGCCTTAGGTTAATCAATAACCACAAGAATTTGCCGCAACGGGTGCCTTTGCCAAACACCCGAATAGTTATTCAAATGATGTGCTATTGGGTTACAAAAGTATAGGTACACCAACGGGGTGTCCACTCCCAAATAGATCTATTCACAGCATTCGCGCTTACCCCGACGAGTAATTAACGATTCATGATAGTGGGGTCTTAATGGCAAAAGTAGGTACTTAGGCAATGATATATCAAGATAGCATACGGATGAAAAATACTTATGATTCATGTTTAAGCATGTATCCCCCTCACGGGTTTTTGAAATAAAAGATTTAAAAGTGAGGCTATAACTCACCTTAACAGGAAAATCTGATTGATGGCAAAAGTATATCAAGTGAAAGTAACGGCTTCGTCACACAACCTGGGGTAATATGTCAAGTCTTAGTGTGATTGTTTATATTTCAAGACTTTACGGAGTTTAACTTACATATTTGATTTATTAATTTATAGAAATATTATATCACTGTTAGGGCTATCATAATTCAGACGTCATGCAATATCGTTTGAGGAGCTAGGGCACTTTAAATCGTAAACCCAGCAAACTCATCAAAACGAATACTCAAATGAAACCCCTCACATGAAATTCCCTAGTAACGTGATACGATAAGATTATAAGTTTCTTCAAAAGTTAGTCGATGATAAATTACATTAAATATATAACGTAATTAATTTATAATGCGTCGATCGTTGATTAATAACGAAAAAAGTGTCGGGTTTTAGCAAAATTGAGTTTTATAATATTAATATATATTTTTATAATTTGTCTAAAAATATTTCATTTTATATTTTTAAGAATACAAAAATGACAATATATACCCTTGGTTTATAAACTTTTACAAGTTTAGTCCTTTAATTATATATAACTTTTAACTTTAAAAATTGGCAAAATAAGTCCTTATAGTTATAACTTTGGAATAATGATGTTTTCAGCCCTTGTAGTTAATAATTTCAGAAATTTACAATATATACCCCTTGCATGTAAATAATTTACAAAACAAGTCCAAAATCACATGCAAGCTTATTTTAGGATTCCAAAAGAGATTTGCAGGTTATAGCTTATTATAATAAGCTAAAATAAGATGTTTTAACGTAACAAAAGTTTAGAATAAGGATTTGTTAACTAGAAAATCAAAACGGGTTGTTTTAGGGTTTTTAAATAAAAGCGCCTAGGTTTTTGATCAAATCTTTTTAACAAGAGTTCATATATGATCTATTAAGCCTTATAAGAGTTATAAAACCGAAAGATAACTTATTGAACGAGAATTTGAGCTTACGGGTTGAGAAATGGGTCGAAAATGGTGTTTAGCACTCGTACGCCTAGGATTCGACTCGTGTGGCTTCAAGACTTCGTTTCTCTTGGTTTCTTGGATTCTATTCTGGTCTTATGGCTCCTTATAACTTCCTTGGTCAGCCTTGGGACTCCATTGATGCTTATGAATTGATTTTGAAGGTGTGAGTTGAAATGAGGGGGGGTACGCCCCTTTTTATAGTCGAATAACCCTTGGAGCTCAAGAAAACTTAGTGGCCAAGTTTAGGACATGTATAGAGTGACAAGTATCAGCTAGGAGATGATTCTTGCAAGCTAGAACTAGCTATGAAGGTGTGGGAAGGGTTTTTGAGGGTGCATGTGGTCGCGGCATATGTGGAGCAAAAGAGAGGTGATGTGGCCAACATGGTGAGCAAGAAATGGATTATAGGTTCTTGTAAGCTACTTAGGAGCTGAAGTAGGTGAGACATGGTGGTGTGTGGGTGCTTGGTTTGATTTAAAATGGGTAGAAATGGTGAAAATGGGTCGCGGGTTAGATTTGGTAACGGGTTAGGGTTTTAGATTTTTGAACGTGTACATGTGTTGAAAAGAGAAGGAAATGTAATGTAATTGTCGTGCATAGAATGCTTGTACCTTGTGTTGATTAGTTTGTACAAATTCCTTAGGAAAAATGGTGGTAAATAGCTTATTTTGAATTCATGCATTACTTACTTGTACATTGTGCATTAAAAGGTTTGTACATTATTTTGGAGGGAATTCATATTTAAATTTTATGCATAGATTACTTGTACACTTGCCTTGTTTGCTTGTACATTCACTTTGAATGTGCACATTACATAAAATTAAGGTTTTGACCTAAACGTTAACGTTTAATGTTTGTTTTGAAGTAACGTTGGAAATAGTACGTTAAATTAATAATGTACTTGGTTAAGATATTGACTTGACATATTAGGATGTTTACATGATGTAAACATAGATATAGATAGCATTGGTTGAGGTTGTGTGAGCCCGTTTACTTTAGAGATGCAAGTTACGTTGCATAATGAGATAAAGCAAAAAATTTCCCTGTATAAAGGTGGTTTATATTGCATCTAATTTAATAGATGGATAATACAGTGCATCTAATTTAATAGATGGATAATTACATTGATGAAAATTGCGGGTTGTTATAGTTTCCTTCCCTTAAAAGAAATCTCGTCCTGAGATTTAGTTGGATGTCGGAGTGATGTTTGAAAATAGATGTGGATACTTGGCACGAATTTGATCTTCGCGTTCCCATGTAAATTCTGGTCCTCTTTTAGAGTTCCATCTTACTTTAACTATAGGAATACGACTTTGTTTCAGTTGTTTGACTTCTCGATCCATAATTTCCACTGGTTCTTCTACAAAATTGAGTTTGTCATCATCGAGTCGAGGCGCTTTCATTGGAATGACAAGAGATTCGTTAGATAAGCATTTCTTTAGATTAGAAATGTGGAAAGTATTGTGGACATTTCTGAGTTCTTCAGGAAGCTCAAGTTTATATGCCAGTGGACCGACTCTTTTAAGAATCTTAAATGGTCCAATGTACCAAGGATTAAGATTTCCTTGTTTTCTGAATCGGATGATACCTTTACGAAGTGACACTTTTAACATAACATGATCTCCAACCTGGAATTCTAAAGGCTTTCGTCTTATATTGGCATAACTCCTTTGCCAATCTCTTGCAGCTTGCAAGTGTTGTTCAATTTGCACTATCTTTTCAGTAGTTTCATGGACTATTTCTGGTCCCGTAAGTTGAACATCTTCAACTTCGGCCCAGCAAACACTTTCGACCATAAAGTGCCTCGAATGGTGATGCCTTAATATTGGCATGGTAACTGTTATTGTAAGAAAATTCTACCAATGGTAAGTGTCTTTCCCATCCTTTTCCAAAATCTATAATACAAGCTCGAAGCATATCTTCGAGTGTTTGGATGGTTCTTTCACTTTGTCCATCGATTTCAGGATGATATGCCGTACTCATGTCTAATTGTGTACCTAAGGCACTCTGCATTGATTGCCAGAATCTGGATGTGAAACGACTGTCACGATCCGAGATGATGGATATTGGCACTCCATGTCGTGAGACTATTTCTTTGATGTACAACCTTGTGAGGGTTTCCATATTATCGGTTTCTTTAATGGGGATGAAATGTGTGGACTTGGTAAGACGATCGACAATGACCCAGATTGTGTCATGTCCATTTGAGGTTTTGGGTAGTTTTGTGACAAAATCCATTGTTATTCTCTCCCATTTCCACATAGGGATCTCGGGTTGTATCAGTAAGCCGGATGGCTTCTGATATTCAGCTTTAACTCTAGAGCATGTCAAACACTTGCCAACATACTCAGAAATGATTGCCTTCATGTTAGGCCACCAATAGAGTTTCTTTAGATCCTGATACATTTTGTCAGAACCTGGGTGAATGGAATATTTTGATTTATGGGACTCATGCATGATCAAGTCTCTCAGATTACCAAAGAGTGGTAACGAGCTTCGATTCTTAATACAACGAGTTCCATCACGATGTACTTCAAATGCTTTGTCCATTCCTCGTAGGTTCTCAGCCTTGATGTTTTCTTCCTTAATTGCCTTGGTTTAGGCTTCGAGGATTTGTGATGGTAAATTTGGGTGAATGGTCATGACTAATGACCTAACTCGAAGTGGATTGATTCGTTCCTTTCGGCTCAAGGCATCTGCCACAACATTTGCCTTTCCGAGGTGATAACGAATCTCACAATCATAATCTGCAAGTAATTATAACCAACGGCGTTGTCTCATGTTCAATTCTTTATGATCAAGGATATGTTGAAGACTTTTATGATCAGTGAACACTGTACACTTTGTGCCGTACAAATAGTGTCTCTAAATTTTAAGAGCGAACACAACTGCTCCTAATTCGAGATCATGAGTGGTATAGTTTTCTTCGTTAGGTTTGAGTTGTCGGGATGCATATGCAATGACCTTTTCCTTTTGCATTAATACGGCTCCCAATCCTTGAAGAGATGCATCACAGTAAACAACAAAGTCGTTGTTTCCTTTTGGTAATGCTAAGATTGGAGTTTCACAAAGCTTCTGCTTCAACAGTTGAAAAGTTGTCTCTTGCTTTTCTCCCCAGATATACTTCTTGTTTTTCTGGGTTAATTCAGTCAAAGACTTTGCAATCTTCGAGAAATCCTTGATAAATCTTTGATAGTAGCCGGCGAGTCCTAAGAATTGACGTATTTCCGTGGGTGTAGTAGGAGATTCCCAATTCTTAACTGCTTCAATCTTGGCGGGGTCAACATGAAGTCCTTGATTATCAATTAAGTGTCCAAGAAATTGCACGATACGAATCCAGAAATCACATTTGGAGAATTTGGCATATAATTTCTCCTTCTTGAGTAATTCTAGGATTATTCTCAAATGATTTGCGTGCTCTTCTTTGTTACGAGAGTAGATGAGAATATCATCGATGAACAATATCACAAATTTATCCAAGTATGGTTTACACACACGATTCATGAGATCCACGAATATTGTTGGTGCGTTAGTTAAACCAAATGGCATCACTTGAAATTCATAGTGTCCATACCTTGTTCTGAAAGCAGTCTTAGGAATATCTTCATCCCTTACTCTCAGTTGATGATAACCTGATCTTAAGTCGATTTTCGAGTAGACACTCGAACCTTGAAGTTGGCCAAATAAGTCATCGATCCTGGGTAATGATTAACGATTCTTTATGGTAAGTTTATTCAACTCCCGATAATTGATACACATTCTAAAAGATCTGTCTTTCTTTTTAACAAATAAGACAAGAGCTCCCCAAGGTGAAGTACTTGGTCGAATAAAACCTCTGTCTGCCAACTCTTGTAGTTGGGTTGATAGTTCCTGCATTTCTGAAGGAGCTCATCGGTAAGGTGCATGAGCTACTAGTGTTGCTCCTGGAATTAAGTTGATTTCGAATTCTACTTGAAGAACTGGGGGTAGGCCAGGTATATCTTGAGGAAAAACTGCCGAAAATTCTTTGACAACTGGTTTGTCTTCCATTCGTTTATCATCTGACTTCTTTTACATTACTT
>BQNB010141447.1:0-17269 GCA_026074375.1 Tanacetum coccineum
CAAACCAAATCCGACCTCCTGGTTTTCCTCCGATTCAAAACAATCAAAACCGTTTCAATCAGAATCAAGGGAATAATTTCAACCAAAATCGAGGAACCAATTTCAATCAAACCGTTGAAATAACTTCTACCAAGGACAAGTGTACCAACCTCCGACTAGTCAACCACCAGTTTACCAAGCTTAACCTTATCAAGCTTCTGCTCCGCAAATTCAAGGTGTTTCAAAGACTAATTTTGATAATTATGTCAAGGCAAATGATGCAATATTGAGAAATATGCAAAATCAAGGCCAAGGTTTACAAAACCAGATGACAAATTTAACGGAAATGCTTTCTAAGTTCATAAATTCCAATACCTCTTCGTTTCGAGTTCAGGTTCTCTTCCAAGTAACACCGTTACTAACCCAAAGGAAGACTTGAAAGGTATTACTACCCGAAGCGGGGTTGTTTATCAAGGACCTACGATTCCTACTTCTTCTCCTAAAGTAGCAGAACATAGAACCGAGGTGACAAAGGACACAGTTGTTCCTACTAATAACGGAATTACCGACAACGACCAACCTTCGGTTGTCCCAGTTGAAAACCAAAATCTAGTTTCTAAGCCAATTGTTGCTCCAGTTAGTGCACCGATGCCTAACCCGAAACCGTCAATTCCTTATCCTTCAAGGCAAAATGATGAGAAGTGCCGTGAAAACGCTAACGAACAAAAAGAGAAATTCTACGTAATCTTTAAAGATATGAGTTTCGAAATTAGTTTCATGGATGCTTTAACTCTTATGCCCAAATTTGCTTTAACTCTTAAAGCCTTAATTGGAAATAAAGAAAAGCTTAGTGAGATGGCTAGAACCCCTTTGAACGAACATTGCTCGGCGGTCATACTTAACAAGTTACCCAAAAAACTTGGTGACCCCGGTATATTCCTTATTCCATGTAAATTTCCTAGAATGGATGAGTGCTTAGCCTTGGCCGATCTTGGCGCAAGCATAAATCTCATGCCATTTTCCGTGTGGAAAAAGCTTAACCTTCCAAACCTAACTCCGACGTGCATGACACTAGAACTAGCGGACCGTTCGATCTCCCGACCAATCGGTATTGCTAAAGATGTCAACGTTAAAGTTGGTGTATTCCAGTTTCCAGCCGACTTCGTGGTCGTAGATTTTGAACCAGACCCTCGAGTACCTCTAATTCTCGGGAGGTGTTTTCTTAAGACCAGTCGTGCTTTGATAGACGTGTACGAAGGTGAATTAACCCTTCGAGTAGACAATGAGGCCATTACTTATAATCTTGATCAAACTTCGAGATACTCAGTTAATTATAATGATATGACGGCGAACCGAATCAACGTTGTTGAATTAGCTTGTGAGGAGTATTCTTAGGAAATTTTAGGATTTTCAGACGTGATCGCCAGTGGCAATCCCACTCCCGGATATGACCCGATAGTTTCAAATTCTTCTCCGACTCTCACTCCTTTCAGGGATAGTGATTTTCTACTTCTAGAAGAAGCTGATGCTTTTCTTGCTCTAGCCGATGATCCAGAAGTTGATGAATCCTATTATGACCCCGAGGGGGACATTCTTATTCTTGAAGCACTCCTTAACAGTGATCCTTCACCACCTCCGAACCAAGGAAATTATTTGCCGGAAATCAGGAAGGAACTTAAAATTTGTGAAGCCAAAACTGCCAAATCTTCAATTGATGAACCTCTTGAGGTCGAACTTAAGGACTTACCACCTCATCTCGAATATGCATTTTTGGAAGACAACAACAAGTTGCCAGTCATAATTGCCAAAGATTTGAGTGTCGATGAAAAGACCGCTCTCATAAAGGTTCTAAAGTCCCGAAAGCAAGCAATTGCTTAGAAACTCTCTGACATAAAGGGTATTAACCCGGAATTTTGTTCTCATAAAATTCTAATGGAAGAGGACTATGAACCAGCGGTCCAACATCAGAGAAGGGTTAATCCAAAGATCCATGATGTCATTAAGAAAGAGGTTGAAAAACTTCTTGACGCTGGATTGATCTACCCAATCTCGGATAGTCCTTGGGTGAGCCCAGTGCACTGTGTGCCAAAGAAAGGAGGGATGACCGTAGTGACCAATGATGAAAATGAGTTAGTACCAACTAGACTTGTAACGGGATGGAGAGTTTGTATTGATTATCGTAAGTTGAACGAAGCCACCCGGAAAGACCACTTCCCTTTGCCGTTTATGGATCAAATGCTTGAGAGACTCGCAGGAAATGAATACTATTGTTTCCTCGATGGTTTCTCGGGTTATTTTCAAATACCAATCGATCCGAAAGATCAGGAAAAGACCACATTCACCTGCCCATACGGAACGTTTGCTTACCGCCGCATGCCTTTTGGCTTATGCAATGCACCAGGCACGTTCCAGAGGTGTATGATGGCTATTTTTCATGATATGATTGAAAAGACAATGGAAGTTTTCATGGATGACTTTTTAGTTTTCAGAAATTCTTTCTCAACGTGCCTTTCCAATTTAGAAAAGATGCTTAAATGGTGTGAAGACACTAATTTGGCTCTAAATTGGGAAAAAAGCCATTTTATGGTGAAAGAAGGCATCGTACTTGGACATAAAATTTCAAAGAAAGGAATAGAAGTCGACAAAGCCAAAATAGACGTCATTGCTAAATTACCTCACCCAACTACTGTCAAAGGTATTAGGAGTTTTCTTGGACATGCAGGTTTTTACCGTAGATTCATCAAGGACTTTTCAAAAATTTCTCGACCCATGACTCATCTCCTTGAGAAAAACACTCCTTTTATTTTCTACGAGGAATGCATTCAAGATTTTCAGACCTTAAAGAAGAAATTAATCGAAGCTCCAATTCTGATTGCCCCCAACTAGGACCAGCCCTTTGAGCTTATGTGTGATGCCATCGACTATGCCATAGGTGTGGTTCTGGGGTAACGAATTGAGAAGCACTTTAGGCCTATATGTAGGATCCCTAGATCATTCGATTAATTAATCACAAGATCAATAGCACACGAGATTAAACATTAAAGAACTTTTGATTGAAAGAAATAATAGTGGCTACAATCCCTAAAGATGAAAATAAAATGAAGTAGCTATTATGTCTAAGTTGCTTACCAAAAAAATGAAGAAAGGATGGCTTTATATAGCCTCACAATAAGACCTAAAGAGGCTTTGAATGGGCCATTTCGGGCTTTTACAATAAATGCCCAATTACATTAATTTACATTGTCTTTCGAGCTAGACTTTTGTCTTGTCATGAAAATGTTCTCGGATCCAAAGGAAATAAACGAAAATTTTCCTCTCGAGACACTTAATATGGTGACTTCTCGTGGTGACCCAAGTACCCCATGGTTTGCCGATTATGCAAATTACCACGCGGGGAATTTCATTGTCAAAGGAATGTCAACTCAGCAGAAAAACAAATTTTTCAAAGATGTCAAACACTATTTTTGGGACGACCCTTTTCTATTCAAAACCTGTGCGGATCAAGTGATCCGGCGATGTGTTTCAGGCCAAGAAGCTGTCGACATCCTCACAGCTTGCCATAGTGGACCCACCGGGGGACATTACGGTGCCAACTACACCGCCAAAAAGGTTTTTGATTCAGGATTTTATTGGCCCACAATCTACAAAGATGCCCATGAGTTAGTCAAAAACTATGACTCATGCCAGCGTCAGGGAAAAATTTCACAGCGTGATGAGATGCCACAAAATTCCATCCAAGTGTGTGAAATCTTTGATGTCTGGGGCATAGACTTCATGGGACCATTTCCGTCATCTAGAGGAAATAAGTACATACTCGTAGCCGTCGATTACCTATCCAAATGGGTTGAAGCCAAGGCGCTCCCCACTAACGATGCTAGAGTTGTAGTTAAGTTTTTGAAATCTCTTTTTGCCCGATTCGGTACACCAAGAGCTATTATAAGCGATCGTGGGACCCATTTCTATAATGACAAATTTTCTAAAGTAATGTCTAAGTATAGGGTCACTCATCGTCTTGCTACCGCTTACCACCCTCAAACGAGTGGTCAAGTCGAGGTGTCGAATCGTGGGTTAAAATGAATTTTAGAAATGATGGTTGGAGAAAACCGTGCATCATGGTCCGATAGGCTTGATGACGCTCTATAGGCATTCCGTACCGCTTATAAGACACCAATTGGTTGCACCCCTTACAAGCTCGTATATGGAAAGTCGTGTCATCTACCTATCGAATTAGAGCATAGAGCGTATTGGGCATTAAAACATGTTAATTTCGATCTTAAACCGCGGGCGATCACCGTAAGCTGCAACTTAAAGAACTTAATGAGCTTCGTGATCAAGCATACGATAATTCTTTGATTTATAAGGAGAGAACGAAGAAGCTTCACGACTCAAAGATCAAAAACCGCATTTTCAATGTTGGTGATCAAGTCTTGCTTTTCAACTCTCGTCTAAAGATATTCTCGGGGAAGCTTAAAACTCGATGGTCCGGCCCTTTCACTATAACCAAAGTTTTTCCGATATGCACTGCCAAATTATCTCACTCCGACGGATCAAACTTCAAAGTGAATTGCCACCGACTTAAGCACTACTTCGGAGGGGACACACCACCCATGATTGTCTCGGATCTCCAGACTTTCCCTAAGGACAAATGAATTCCATGGATCCGATCAAGCTAAGTGACTCGGTTTACCAAAAACAAAGCGCTCATGGAGGCACCCCATGCTTTTATCCATTTTCTATTTTCTTTCTAGCTTCTAATTGTTGTGAAGGAGGCTTGTACTCTTCGATCTTCGTGTTTTGTTGTTTGTACTTGTGATGTTTGCAGGATTGTCCCAAATTTTCTGAGACTTTGTGTTCCGGTGTTTTGTCCCGGTTCACTCGAGCTTCCTAGCCTTTGCTTGCTATTAGTTTGGGGAAATCCGATATCCTAAAGATTTTTATCGACTAACATTTATCTTATAACAAACTTTATAAATGGCTAAAGATTTTTGTGATACTTTCTTCATGTTTAGGTTATGCATTTGACCTTTTTGAGTTCTAGTATGGGTATTTTAAGTCTTAGGCTAGGGAAACATTGAGGAACAATGTTTGATTTTAGTAAGGGGTATATATCTCTTTCGATATGATTTTTTTACCTACCTTTGGTCCGTTTGTGTCTCGACGTACCCCATTTTCCCACCAAAATCTTCAAAAATATGAAAATTTTAAAAAATTTCAAAAATAAAATAAGTGCTTTTGTCACAAGTTTGACTTTCTTGCTAGGTAAAATAAGAATAATTTTTGACCCGATCGAGCGTGTTGAGCTCTAGCTTGTTCCTTAAACTTTTAGGCTAAGCGTTCGCGAAAATTCGCGAAGAATGAAAAATGATAGACTTAAGTATGAGTGGGATGCTAAACAAGGATTATTTGGAAATCTTAAGAGCTCATGTATGTAACTTGTTGCTTTTTCTTCCATAAGCTTCTAACCGGATTAATATACGTGCTGTTTTTGGAAATTAAACTTAAATCAACAATTTTTTAATATATAGTAAAAAATTTAGTCTTGGTTCAAATGTATACTTGAATTTTTCAAAAAAAAGTCTTCTATATAAAAAAATGATAAAAAAAATTTGATGGTAAAGTGATAAAAATATATAATAATTAAAGTTGTGGGTTGATAAAAGTTTACTACCACTTGCCGGCTCACAACCGAAGTGGTAGTCTTCAAAAGAAAGCCCATAGTAAGAATAAAAATCTGAGACTGATAAAAGTTTGCTGCATCTTGCCGGCTCACAACCGATGTTGCAGCCTTCTAAAAGGTCGAGGTGACAATTGCATAAATGTTAATTTTTAATAATTAAGTGTGAGATTAATAAATAGATTTCTTTTTGATAAATTCAAATATGCCTTATGAACTTTTACTATATATTTTATAATCTATTAATATAACGGAAACCTTGAGAGTTTTTTAAAACCTAAGGTCCGGAGTCCCGATACTATCTTTGTGGGGGTGGTCAAAAGCCTGGTCACTTAGCCGGCAAGGTGGTAATGTGCCGAGACGAAAGTCGCTAATGGGATGATCTCGCCCTTCGAAACTCATTAATTCTTGGGTGGAACGTAAAGCAAAGTAGTGTTGAAAAACGTTGATTCCATGGTTGAAATTCAAATATCACATTCACTTCAGAATAATAAATTCGGGAGTGAAACGTTCCAAGTTGCAATGTGGAATAGTGTTAGCATCTTTACTGATATTTAGCTGTGATTTTGTTTTAAGCTTGGTTTGGAGCAAGTGAAAAGTCGGGGACGATGAATTTATCCTTTTTGGGGCATTCTCGGATTGAAATGCATATTTTTCTATGATCCCTAACAGTTATGGAAATAACGAAAGTCGAAATAGTTTCTGTTTAAAAAAATGAAAAAGTTTTTGAAAAATGGGGAAAATTAGGTGTTTTATAACTTGTGATTTCTTAATTTTTCTCACAAAAATCTTTGCTACTTTTCAAAGGTTTAGTTTGGGGAAGTTTTAAGGTGTTTGGTTATAGAGCATATAATATTGCGTGAGGACACGCAATCGTTTAGTTTGGAGAATTTAGATATGTGTGAAAACACATATCCGTTTTATATAAAAAATGACCCTAAAAAGACAAAATTGTGTTTTAAATGCTTGTATATTGCTTTTTTTGTCTTTGTGATTGTGTAGGTACGGATATTGCAAAAATCTCAAAAAAACGATCAAATTTTTTGCAAAAAAGGGTGTATACCAACCTTGAACCCGCGACCTCCCTCTCACAACACTAACGTTTTAACACTTGTGCTACAATAGCTCATCCTGTGAGCTATTGTACACTTTAATCCTTTATCCTTTCTTTGGGCCTTAAACTAATAAGCAATTCGTAGCTTTTCCAGCTTATTTTAGGGCTTATGTGTTTAGCTTTTTCATAGTTATAATTTTTCTTAAGTTCTTGTTAGCATTTAGGATTTTCCTTGAATTTTTGAGAATTTTTCATTTAGTAGATTATTTTTAATGATTTTTCTTAGAATTTAATTTCGAAGAGTCATAAATATAGAAAAAGTTTTATAAAAAATTCAAAAAATTAGTTTTTAGCATTAGAATAAATACTTTAGGTTTACATTCAGAAAAATCATTTTCAACACTTTTAGATTTTAATTTTCATTTTTTAAGCCTTTATTTTTAATTTTAAAAATAGGATTTTAATTTTAAAAAATAGGTTAAAAATATTTTTCAGAGTTTTTAAGGTTACTTTATGGACTTTTCTAAGTTTAAATCATTTTTTTAATTTTTGGACATAAATTTGCTATTTTTATAGGATTTTAATTATGCTTTAAAATTAGTTTTTTAATTCATAATAATACAAAAATAATCAAAAAATGTTTTTCTGTATTAATTAAAATTTTTTGTGTCCTAATTTAGGTTTAAGGAAATTTAGTTTACTTTTTTAGAGTGATTTTAGTGTATTTGCTTATTTGTCTGCGTTTTATTTGCTATAGTAATTAGTTTAAGTGTTTAATGACTTTTAATTGTTCTTTTTAATTGTTGCTTTTATTGTAGTTATAGATACTCAACATTAATATATTTTCCTCTGATTCAAATCATTTAATCCAAGCTTAATAGTAGGTTCAATTTCACAAGTCGTTGGGGAAACGGACTCCCGGGTGATCATTCTTCACGGTTAAATATACGTCTTTATATATCTAAATATAATTTTTAGAGTGAGCTTTTCTGAAGGGAGACTTTAGGAAGTTCTTAATTGTCTTTGGAATATTATTATATATTTTTAGTTATAAAAACTGCATCAGTTTTTGGCGCGTGCCGGGGATTGTGTTAATTCCGTTGTTTCGTTTGTTGAATTTGGTTTGAATATTCTTTCGGTACCTCAGAAAGTTTAATTTTTGTTAAATATTTCAAAAATTCAAAAAATTTAAAAAAAAATATAAAAAGTAAAAAATATTTTCTTTTTCTTTCTTTACTATAGTTATGTATAAAATTGATATAAAAAAACAATATAAAAAAATTTTCCTTAAAAAAAGAAATTAATTAACAAAATTATTAAAGTAATACCAAAATATAATACCTTCAATTGAGATTTGAGGTATTATGATAAATAAGTTCGGTGTGAAACTTGAATAAGTTCCCAAAATCGAAACAAAGATTCAAAAACTTGTCATTTGTGTCACTTACGAGGTACGACTTCATCCTTAAAAAGCATTTTTAAGAGTTGCGTGAAGTATGTTGATTATTGGTTTTATAGCTGTCTTTCGGGTATCCGTTTTAACTAGATTACTAAAAAAAATCAAAAAAAATTTAGTGTAATTTTGTTTACTTTTTAATTTCTTTATTTTTTGTGCATGGACTCGTTCTCAGCTCGATTAATCGAAAATCGTCTGACACATGAATTAACATTGGTCTAGTGTTGAGGAACCCGAGATTACAATGGCCGACAAATAGTATCATGGCTCAAATGCTACAAGTCCCATCGAGGGATACGAAGATGCAATTGTTGTTCCACCGATAAATGCAATCATTTGAGTCAAACAAACTTTAGATTAATCTTGTTCAAAGTAATCAATTTACGGGTAGGCAAGACCCTCATAATCATCTTCGATTTTTCAACAAGGTTACTTCTACGTTTAGACATCCGGACGTTCCGAATACGTCGATTAAGCTTTTGCTTTTTCCTTTCTCTCTCGTAAGGTGATCTAAGCCCAGGAGTCTTGGATAGATTAAAGAACCACCCTCGTTCGATTCTATCATGCGGAAGATCTTGTTTCGAAATCATATAAACCAATTCTTTCCACCTTCAAAAACAACTTACCTTCGAAATGAAATCACTACTTTCTTGGCAAAAACAAATGAAACTTTCAACGAAGCAAGGGAAACATTTCACAAGGACTTCTTCGTCATTGTTCTCATCATGGTTTTCAGAATATACATCAAGTTGATACGTTATACAACTCTTTGATTACAATGATCAAGTGATGCTTTAGGATTCCGAGGGGTGGAAATTTTTTGCGATAGATGCATCGTGAGGTTTAAGCCATTATTGTGACGTAAATCCAAGGTTCGTTATTCAAGAAGTCGTTGCAATTTGAACCATGAGTGGAGTACGAATGCTCCTTTTTTCTTACTCTGCACCCCTTCGAATCTTTGAATTTCAACAATCGCCGCTTCTCTTGAAGATAATTAATGGATATGTCGAATGAGCCGATTAGAAAATATTATTAGTGAAAAGAATGTTTTCGACCTCCTGCTTACCGTCAAAGATGTCGGGAAGTTTGTGTTACTTGTGGTTCAATACCATTAATTTCAACAGTTGTCGTTTACAAGGAATGAATTTACCAGTTTTCATAGTATTACATTCATCAATTCCAACATATACCGCCGGCGTTGGGCAACTTAATTAAAAGGTAATCCTCCTAATTTGGCAAATCAAATGTGACCAACCCGGTTTTTAATCAATCAAAATGTTTCAGAACAACCAAGGAAAACAAAGCCGATATAAGGAAACATTTAAATTCGAATCAAAACCGAGGATGCAATTTCAACCCAATGCATTCAGGGAGCCGTTTATCAAAACCCACCATACCAAACCACCAACAAATCAACACTTTGGTTAAATACAGGTTTACTCCCGTTTCACCAAATTCAACGGTAGTTTCTAAAAACGGATTTTGAAATTTATGCTATAAGGTAAATGATAGCGACACATGGAATATTTTTCAACTGAAGTTAGAAATTTTCAAAGGAACCCAAATGATTTTCAAGAGTTTACATGTTTCTCAAAAGAGAAAGATGATTTTAAAACATGATGATAAGTTTTATGCAGAAATTATCATACCACAGCTTAATGTTCAAGTCGTTACCAAGCAATACCATCCTAACCACTAGAACGATAGCCAAGGCAATTACCACTCGAAGTGGTCCTCAATCTGATGGACTCCAATTCCACGCCGGTGGTTGGAATAAGGGAAACCGAGGTGACAAAGTTTCGGAGTACCTAGCTTCGAAGAAATCCAACACTCCTTTGGTCAAGATCAAAACCAAGAAAATGAACCATTCAATGAGCCTCTCGTTACTCAAAAGAGACCCAAACTAGTGTGCCTTACTTCGAGACTTGCAAAAAGAGATACTTCGTGAAAGGATGATATACTAGCTTCCATGTTTATGGAAATTTTTCGTAATCTTCATTTTGAGCTAAGTTTCGCGGACGCTCTCATTCATATGCCTAAGTTTGCTCCGATGTTCAAAAAGATGCTTAATAACAAAGATAGTTAATCGGTTAAACCAGACACCTTTGAATGAAAATTATGTGCGGTTGTCCTCCAAAAAGTTTAGGAGAAGCTAGGTGGACCCCGGTCGATTTCTTATCCATTGTGTTATTATGCAAAGATAAGGAGTTCAAAGCTTAATTCATGGACAAAGATAAGTCAAAGCCTTATTAGGGCTTACTGTGTTAGCTTTTTCGTAGTTAGTATTTTCTTAAGTTCTTGTTAGCATTTAGGATTTTCCCTGAATTTTTGAGAATTTTTCATTTAGTAGATTATTTTTAATAATTTTTCTTAGGATTTAATTTTCGAAGAGTCATAAAAAATAGAAAAAAGTTTTATAAAAATTCAAAAAAATAGTTTTTAGTATTAGAATAAATACTTTTAGGTTTACATTCAGAAAAATCATTTTCAACACTTTTAGATTTTAATTTTCATTTTTAAGCCTTTATTTTTAATTTTAAAAATAGGATTTTAATTTTAAAAATAGTTAAAAATAGTTTTCTGAGTTTTTAAGTTACTTTAGACTTTACTAAGATTGAAAATCATTTTTCTAAATTTTTAGAACGTAATTTGCTATTTTTTAGGATTATAATTAGATTAAAATAGTTTTTTAATTCATAATAAATTCAAAAATAAACAAAAAATGTTTTTTCTTTACTTAATTTTCTTTTTCTACTTTAGCGTTTTAGATAAGAAATTTAGTTTGCATTTTTAGGAGTTAATTTTAGTGTATTTGCTTATTTGTCGCGTTTTATTTGCTCCCGTTAATTAGTTTAAGTGTTTAATTACTTTTAATTGTTCATTTTAATTGTTGCTTTTATTTAGTAGTTATAGATACTCAAAAATATATTTTCTCTTATTCAATCATAATCCAAGCTAAAACAATGTTTCAATTTCACAAGTCGTTGGGGAAACGACCCGGGTGATCATTTTTCCCAGTTAAATATACGTATTATATATTATATATATCTTTTAGAGTGAGATTTTCTTAAGGGAGACTTTAGGAAAGTTCTTAATTGCTCTTTTGGAATATTATTATATATTTTATAGTATATAAAACTGCAATCAACCATTTTCATCTTCAAGAGGAAATAAATACATCCTCGTAACTGTTGATTATCTTTCAAAATGGGTTGAAGCCAAGGCGCTCCCCACTAACGATGCTAGAGTTGTAGTTAAGTTTTTGAAATCTCTTTTTGCCCGATTCGGTACACCAAGAGCTATTATAAGCGATCGTGGGACCCATTTCTGTAATGACAAATTTGCTAAAGTAATGTCTAAGTATGGGGTCACTCGTTGTCTTTCTACCGCTTACCACCCTCAAACGAGTGGTCAAATGGAGGTATCCAATGGAGGTTTAAAACGTATTCTAGAAAGGACGGTTGGAGAAAACCATTCCTCATGGTCAGACAAATTAGACGATGCTTTGTGGCCATTTCGTACTGCTTTTAAGACACCAATTGGTTGTACGCCTTACAAGCTTGTTAATGAAAAGTCTTGCCATTTAGCAATCAAGTTAGAACATAGAGCATACTAGGCTTTAAAACATGCAAACTTCGATCATAAAACCGCGGGTGATCACCGAAAGCTTCAACTGAATGAACTTAATGAGCTTCGTGATCAAGCTTATGAGAATTCTTTGATTTATAAAGAGAGGACGAAGAAGCTTCACGATTCAAAGATCAATTACCGCATTTTCAATGCTGGTGATCAAGTCTTGCTCTTCAACTCTCGTCTTAAGATATTCTCAGGAAAGCTTAAAACTCGTTGGTCAGGACCTTTCACCATCACCAAAGTTTTTCCATACGGAACCGTTGAGTTATCTCAACCCGATGGTCCAAACTTTAAGGTGAATGGTCATTGTGTGAAGCATTACTTCGGAGGGGACTTACCACCCAAGGTAGTCCAAGATCTCCAAACTTTCTCTAAGGACGAATGAATTCAGGGATCGAGTCAAGCTATGTAACTCGATTACCAAAAATAAAGTGCTTCGTGGGAGGCACCCCATGCTTATCCATTTTCTATTTTCTTTCTAGCTTCTAATGTGTTGTGAGGAGGCATGTACTCTTTCGTTCTTTGTGTTTGTTGTTTATACTTGTGATTGTTTGCAGGATTCACCCAAATTTTTTGAAGACTCTCATGTTCGGTGTTTTGTCCCGGTCTACTCGAGCTTCCTAGCCTTTGCTTGCCATTAGTTTGGGGAAATCCGATATCCTAAAGATTAATATCGACTAACATTTATCTTGTAGCACACTTAATAAACGGCTAAAGATTTTTGTGATACTTTCTTCATGTTTGAATTATGCATTCGACCTTTTTGAGCTCTAGTATGGGGTTTTTAAGCCTTAGATTAGGAAACATTGAGGATAATGTTTGATTTTAGTATGGGGTAGTATATCTTCGATATGATCTTACCTACTTTTGCCTGTTGTTCTCATGTACCCCGTTTTCCCACCAAATTTTCAAAAATATGAAAAATTTTAAAATTTTCAAAAATAAAATAAGTGTTTTTGTCACAATTTTGACTTTCTTGCTGGGTAGAATAAGAGTAAATTTTGACCCGATCGAGCGTGTTGAGCTCTAGCTTGTTTCTTAACTTTTAGGCTAAGCGTTCGCAATTATCGCGAAGAACAAAAAATGATAGAGTTAGGTATGAGTAGGATGCTAAACAAGGATTATTTGGAGACTAAACCTTAATCAACAATTTTTATGTAATATATAGCATATATTTTAGTATTAGTTCAAATTTATACTTGAATAAAATTTTTTCATAAAAGAAGTCTGTCCATATATATAATATATATATAAAAATGAATGGAAAAAATATACTATGATTGATAAGAAAAATAATTAAAAATATTATAATAAACTTGTGGGTTGATAAAAAGTTTACTACCTTTCTTGCCGGTCCACAAAACGATGCGATAGGTATTATAAAGAAAAACCCATAGTATAGTAAGAATAAAAATCTGAAAATGTAAAAGTTTGCTGAATCTTGCCGGCTAACAACCCGATGTTACAGCCTTCTAAAGATCAAGCGGGTTACTATTGCCATAAATGTTTAATTTTAATTGTGAATTGATACAATTAGATTTCTTTTTGCTAAATTCAAATTGCTTTTGCACCTTGACTATTCTATTATTATACTATGAATATCGGGAAACCTTGCAGAGTTTTGAACCTAAAGGTCAGTGGGTCCCTGATTACTAGGTCTTTGTGGGGTTGTCAAAAGCATGGTCACTTAGCCGCATAGGTTGGGATGTGCCAAGACGTGAAAGTCGCTTCATATGGTGATGATCTCGCCTTCAAAATTCATTATTCTAAGGTGGAACGTGATAGCATGGTATGTTGCAAAACGTTGACCCATTGTTGAATTCATATAGCACACTAAACTTAAGATATAATAAATGCCGGGAGTTATAAATTCACAAGTTGCAAATTATGAGTAGTGTTTGCATTTTTTACTGATATTTAGCTGTGATAATTTTGTTTTAAGCTTGGTTTGGATGTAAGTTGAAAAGTCTGGACGTTGACTTTATCTTGTAGGCGGCATTCTTTGGATCAAAATGCATCTTGTTCTATGATCCCTAACAGGTATGGATACATAATAAAAGTCGAAATAAATAAATCTCAGTTATCATTTTTAATATATATAAAAATGAAATAAAATCTTTTCAAAAAACAATATTAAAAAAAGTTTTAGAAATATGAGCAATATGAGGTGTTATATAACTTGTGATTTCTTATCTCTTACTCACAAAAGTTCTTTGTTACTTTTCAAAGATTTAGGAAAGTTTTGAGGTATTTTGTTATGAGCATATTAATATTGCGTTCGAGGACACACAATCGCTTGTTTGGGGAATTTTGATTTGTGTGAAAACACATTCCGTTTTAAAGCAAAAATAGGCCCTAAAATGACAAATTTATGCTTTAAATGCTTGAATATTGCTTGTTTGTCTTTGTGATTGTTGTAGTATGGTATTGCAAAAATCTCAAAAGAAAACGGTCAAAACCAGGACAAACAGGACACGGGAACGGAATATTGAATGTACAGAGCGGTAGAATGTATCTAAGGTCAACAAAAGTCAAACCCTGGTCAACCAACTGTCAACATAAAAAACAAAACCTAAATATTACCAAATCAGTCCCTCAAAGTTAAACAAATTTGCAAAAATAATCCCTAACCCTAACGGTGTTAACTCTTATAAATATAAAGAGTTAACACCCGTTAACTCTTATAACCCAAAATCCAATACCTGTTAACCCTAGCCAAAGGCACAATCCTTTTATTACCCCGGCCCAAGTCAAACAATTATAACGCCGGGTCAAAAGAGTCCAAATTACCCTTTTATAAAAGGTAAAAAACTGTGGGAAAAGTGGTTTCACTGTTCATCATCTTCTACCTTTAACCTTGTGTTACAATCAAAGGGGTAATTCAAATTGGCTATGTGGCTTTACAATTCAAGTGAAACCCTTCACCTTGGCAGAGTTATACATCATCCAAGGGCTCTCATTGTTCAATTCCCAAAAGGGAAATGACACGCGTTACAAGAAAGGAAACAAACCAAGATCTAGTTATTTGTACTAAAAAGCTACAAAAGAAGCACAGGGTGTCACAAACAAGGATTGCCACGCTGGCAATCTGTTGTTTTGTGAGCATAAAGAATGATACAACGGACAAGATTGTGATCAAATCATTGTATTCATTAGAAGGACATGATTCAAGGGAGCGTGTGAAGGACTTGACACCTAGAAGCTTCTTCTGGAAGCTATAAAAGGACTCCTTCACCCTCACATTGTCATCTTCTTTTTTCCTGAAAACCTTTAGTTTTAAATAGCTTATGTAATTTTTCAGTTTTTGAAGATGTAATTTTTCTCTTTAAACTTTTGTAACTTTCAATTTCCAAAGCATTGTAATGCATTAATAAAATCATAGTTTCAGTTTTAATCACTTGTTCTTACTTATAAGCTTTTATAAATCTCAAATGTTTCTGCCTATTGTTCCAAAAGCTCTTAATAAGCTCCTTCTAGCTCTTTCAAGTCTCTAAGCTTGGAATTGAGCTCTAATAAGCCTTAATCTACTGAAACTTTAAAATCAGCTTAAAAACCCTTGCTATTTGGATTTTGGACTTATGGAAGATGAGCTTAACCTGGAAGAGCTCATAAGGACTTATACTGGCTTATTTACAATAAGCCAGAGCTGTAGATTGCTCAATTGAGCCATTAATAACCTTTGTTTAGCTAAGGTTCTAGTAAGTATTCATTTAAGCTTTCCTGTCTTAAATTTCTTAGTATAACTTAGCTTATTTTGCTTAATTGTTTGCTTAGTGCTTATTATTGTTTCAATATGCTTATTAAGAAGTTTAGATAATCTGTCTTTAAGTTCAGTAGCATAGATATTAGCTTTCTTAATTTTGTCTTTTAAAATACTAAAAATCCAAAAATAATAGTTTAGCCTATAGCTTATTAGTTTGGCTTTTTGTCTGCTTAGGATTGCTCATTAGGTTGGTCATAAGCTGCTTATTATCTGGTATTTAGTATTTGAGCTTTTAATTTCATTTTAATAAGCTAATATGGATATGAGTAATGTTAAAGGGGTGTTTGGCATAGCAGATTTTACCACAAGTTAAAACTGCTAGTAGCCAATTGATCTTTGGATATTAATTTTAATCTCTAATCTAAAGGTTGCTAGAGTAGGTCTTATGAGTTAGTTTAGAGTTAATCATATTCTTCATAAGCTAGTTAATACAAGCTCAAATCCGTTTAGTCTATCTTGCATTATTAAGTTTAATTTTTTTTAGTAAGTGAATTGATCTTAGTTGCTCTTAGTGTGGTTTTAAAAAGTGTTAGAATGAGTATTATTAGCACTGCATTGGATAGAAGTTAGGATTTGGTCTTTTTGTTTGCTTACTACATCAGTAGTTCATAAGGGCATATAGTTATTTTATAGTTTGATTTTCAGAAGGTTTTAGTCACTCTTAGGATTTGAATTTCATAGTTTAAGTTGTCCTTAGGTCATTAATCAACTTTTTCAATTTGCTTTTCCAAATTAATCTCATTTGCTAATCTGAATTTAAGCTGCAAAATGGTTTTTTGTCTTTTTGAAAACCAAAAAAAAAAACTCAGCAGGATCTGAGTTGTACAAGCTGTTTTCAATCACCTTTTTCAATAAGCTATAGTTTTCAAAAATTGATTTAAAAAGCTTTTTCAAGTAGACTTTTAGCTAGTCTTTCAGAAAATCCAAGTTCCATTCATTAAAATTCTTGTTTAGTTGCTTAATTTTAAGCTCAAAGAGAGCTTAAGGGTCTGTTTGGCTACTATTTTCATTTTAAGATGCTTATTGAGATTTCAGCTTATAGCTTAGGTCCTTTGTGCTTAATTTCCTTTCATTTAAACTCAGTAGTGTAGGAAGTAGCTTAATTTTAGCTTTAAATTCATTAGTGTAGCTTATTTTAGCTTTTAGAGTTCTTAAAATTTGATAAAATCCAAAAAAATATAGTTTAGTGATTCTGTCATCATTTTAAGCTGTCTAATAGCTTATTTAGGGCTTTTCATAAAAAGTTTCTTTTATTAAAATTTCTTATTTTTAGGTGCTTAACAACTTTGTTTTTATAAGTTTTTCAAAATAAAAAAAAGAGAAAAGTAGAAATCGGGAGTGAGCAAGACTCGAACCCCCGACCTCAACACTTTCAACCATTTTTTATAACACACACCACACTCACTACCACTGCGCCCTTGGGTCTTTTCCATTATACTTTTGCAACATTTATTCTTTATACACGTTTTTCCCTTATAAGCTTTATAAGCTGTTTTAGCTTATTCCGTGGCTTATTCGATAAGCTGTGACATCAAGCTTATTTTTCCTAGGTTCCAATTAGTATAAACTATTCCCAGGTTCCAATTAGTATAAGCTATTTTCTGTATTTTTTCAAGAATTTTTATAATTATTTTAGTATTTTTAAACATTTATTTTCATTAAAAACTTTAAAAAATCATAAAAAATAGAAAAATAATCAAAAAAATATAA
>BQNB010141451.1:3377-17269 GCA_026074375.1 Tanacetum coccineum
TGTCTTTGATGAGAGAGATGAGGGTGGCTATTTGTTTATCTGTAAACCCAGAAGATGAACTTTTCTCAACAGAATTATTATTAGAAACATTTTGTTTCTTAATATTTTTACAAGATTTTTTCTTTCCAAAATCAACAAGGTATCCAATGATTTTAAAACATCTATCAATAGTATGACCATTAAAACCACAGTCCTCACACACAAAACCAGAACCCATACCTTGCTTATTATTATTCAAACCAAAAGGTCTTAAAGGTCCAGTACTAAAATTCTGATTACTTCTTTGAAAATTTTGGCTATTAGGCACATTAAACATAAAGGCATAAGCCTGATTCCTTTGAGAGGAACCAGCTACACTACCAATAGCAACTCTGTGAGACTCCTCACTAGAAATGGTAGCATAAGCACTTCTCACACCAGGCAAAACCTCTCTAAACAAAATTGAGCTTCTAATTTGCATATAAGAATCATCTAAACCATAAGAAATTTCATTAATTTCATCAACTGATTATGTTTCTTAAAACCATTAGAAGCATTGCAAATACATTTAGGTAACTTAATCATAGCATCATACTGCTTCCATAATGCATTCAACTTATGATAATAATCAGCAATAAAAGTGCCATTTTGCTTAAGAGTATTAATTTGATTATGTAGACTAAACATTATTGACCCATCAACTTTGTCATATGTTTTTTTTAATTCCTCCCAAACTTGTTTAGCCCTTTTTGAAAAAATTTGACCCAAAAAAAGTTCTTTAGATATTGAATTCAAAATCTAACCCAAAACAATTGCATTCACCCTATCCCACAGTTTACCAAGAACCTCATCTGTATTAGATCTTTTACAAGAACCATCAATAAAACAAATTTTATTCTTTCCTTCTAAATCTAAAAGCATAGCACATGACCATACTTGATAATTTTCAGTCCCTTTTAGTTTTATTGAAACAACAGTTAGAGCAGTAGTATCATTAGGATGCAAGTGTAATGGGTCACTAATATCCAATTTACTAATCAAGGTAACACTATCAGCAACATCATCATTACTATTCTCAGAATTATGAATAGACATGATAAAAAACAAGAACCAATCAACAAACACAAATAAACAAATAAACAGAAAGAGAAAGAAAGAAGTTCCTAGGCTTTCACACCACTCAAGGTGGCGGATCAAGGGCAGACAGACTCAATTGACACTAATAAGAGAGAGAGATAAAGAGGTGTTACAGAGCTTTAAATGATATGCAGCAGAAATCAATACCAAACCGACTATCTTCTTGATTCACTTAGTCAAGAAGGCTAGCAGATTAATCAGCAACAATCCATACCCAATCACCAAGATCCACAAAACCATAATTCCTCAAATTAGAGCAAATCAAACCCAGAATTTCCAAAACCAGTGATTAAACTATATTAATCACAAGAACCCAGCAGAGAGAGCACTTCCTCAAAGATTAAACCGAAACCCAAATTTTTCAAAATTAGGGTTATACAATAAATTAACAGATCTGTGCAATTAAACCACGGATCTAACCAAATAATAGTTTTAATAAAATTGATTGATTAATTTTGAAAAACCTCTAAAATTTTATAAACCTTAAATTTTATAAACCTATTTCAGAGCAACCTGAATCTGATACCATGAAGAAATTATGAATCTTATTATAAAAAACTACTCAAATCTTAATTTGAGTATCAATTAAAACCTAGAAACTGATCTCAATCAGTAAACAAACAACCAAACTATCCCCCGCTGCTATTCATGTGTGGATCTATTATCTAGATTAATAATAGTTCCATTACAACAGAACAGTCACAAGATCAAGATGATCTAACAAAATTAGGGTTTACAACTTTTTAGAGAGAGATGAATGAATTTAGAGAGAGAGAGAAGGATCCAGAATTATCAACAATAAGCTGGAAGACCAGCTTTTATAGCCTTGACCACCGACTTTGATGAAATCCCACTTGACACAATAAGCCCTCCATCTTTAAAGAAGTACAATCTTGAGCCCAAAGTTTCTTTAAACTGAGTATCACGAAATGTCACAGTTAGTCCCAGAACTATTATTTACCGATAGAGATTATATATTTTAACATCCCCCTTAATCTCTGCTTGGTAAATATAAAAAAGACCAAGATTTTTCACAAGATCTTTATGCTGAAATGTATCTAACCCCTTAGTTAAGATGTCAGCAATTCGATTTGCTGAATCTACTTTAACAGTCTCAACAACCCCTTTCAAAATCTTTTCTCTTACAAAATGTAAATCAATCTCAAGATGTTTAGTTCTTTCATGAAAATAGGGTGGGCTGCAATTTTAATTGCAGAATTGCTATCACAATGAAGTTTAACAGGTAAAAGATTTTTAATGTTTAAATCTTTTAGGATTTTTAAAACCCAAATGACTTCATTGGTTACTAAAGCAAGAGCTCTATACTCTGCTTAAGTAGAAGACTTAGAGAGAGTCTTTTGTTTCTTACTTTTCCAAGAAACAAGAGAATTATTTAAGAAAACACAATAACCAGTCACAGACTTTCTTGTAACAACACATTTTACCCAATCAGCATCAGAAAAAGCCGTTTATTAAAAGACATACCGATTTTGAACATTACGATGCCAAACTTGACGAACCTTTAAGATATATTAATATCTGAAAGGCTGTTTTAAGATGAGACTTTACTGAAGAATGCATGAACTGGCTCAAACAATGCACATCATAAGAAATATTAGGCCTAGTATTAGTTAGGTTAATAAGTTTACCCATTAGCTTTTGATAATCAGTAATATTATCAAGAACAAGATCTTTTTCAGTTGCCTCATTAGAAATGACAAGTTTAGAAGGTAAAGGAGTTTTTACAGCTTTATATGCAAGCATACCATAATCAGATAATAAGTCAAGCACATATTTTCTTTGATTAAGGCAAATACCTTTTTCAGTATCAACAATCTCAATACCAAGAAAATACTTAAGTTTTCCCAAATCTTTTATCATAAATTTAGACTTGAGAAAAACTTTAAATTTCTGAATTTCAGAAACATTATTACCAGTAATGATAATATCATCCACATAAACCAACAAAGCAAGAAAAATTCCTTTATCAGACTTTGTATATAGAGAATAATCAGACTTACTTTGACTGAAACCATTTTCAATCAAAGTAGAAGTCAGCTTAGCATTCCATTGTCTAGGAGCCTGTTTTAAACCATATAGAGATCTTTTAAGTCTGCAAACCTTATTATCAGAAGGAAAATATCCTTCAGGAGGTTTCATATAACCAACCTCTTCTAAATCACCATATAAGAAGGCATTATTTACATCAAATTGAAAAATAGGCCACGACATAGACACAACAATATTCAACAAAACATCTAACAGTCACCATTTTAACAACAGGGGAAAAAGTCTCCTCATAGTCAATTCCTTCTTTTTGACCAAAACCTTGAGCAACCAATCTAGCTTTATATCCATTTATCTCACCACTAGCCATGAACTTTATCTTATAGATCCATTTACATACAATGGCTTTTCTACCCTTAGGTAATTAAACCATTTCCCAAGTACCATTTCTAAGTAAAGCATCCATTTCTTGATTCATAGCATCAATCCAGTGAGAATATTTAGAAGCTTCAAAATAAGTTTTAGGTTCTCTGGTTTTATTAAGTTGAGTTACAAAACAAAAAATTTTAAAATTAAGTTTTGAATATCCAAACTATTTCTCAAGACCATATTTAACATTTTGATTCAAACAACAAACAAAATCATTAATTTTTGGAAAAACTCTTTGTTCTAGTAGAAACCTTCTAACATTTTTAAAACAACATGAGAAGAGCTTGGTTTTTGATCCCAAATTACCTGAGAACAAAACATTTTCTCTCAAGTTGTGGCAACCTCATCATTTTGTTGTGGCAACTAAATCATCACTGCTATCAACATCATTTTCAATAATCAACTGGAAAATCAGCAGTGTTGATATTGTAAAAGACACAAAAAAAGAGCTGCTTCTATCACTCTACCTTTATAGATCATTAGCTATCTCTATCAAATTCATCATTGGGTATCTCAGGATCATTAAATATCAAAAAAGTTTATATGATATACACATCTTGAATACATTGCAGAATCATTTTTTTCTACTATTAGAATCCTTAAAGGGAATTTATTGTCAAAAAATTAACTATCTCTTGGAAAAAATGAACTGATGCATATCAAGACTATATAACCATATAACTTTTTTTTAAAATTAGAATATCCTATCATAACACATTTTCTCATATCTGCTTTTGTTTTAACCTAAAACTTGTCATTGTGTTGACAAATGGTAGCAAAACACAAAGCAACATAAACTCTTAAAATGAAGATGAGAGTATGACATTTTTGATATATTCTTTTACCAATTAGGGAGACTTTCCATTTATCACAGAAGAAGCGAGTATAGTTATAAGATATAGTAGATTTTTTAGATAACACTCAGGTCCACAACTTTTATAGGGTATTCCCTTAGACATAAGGGATATTGCAACATTTAAAGATGCACCCTGTTTCCTCTTCAGCAATCCCATTTGTTGTGGAGTTATACACACAAGTAGTTTGATGAATGATCGCTTTATCAGAACAAAATTTGATTAAAGTTTGATTAAATACAATTTCCAGTACCAATTATACACTCTCAAAAACTTTAATTTTCCTTTTAAATTGATTTTCAATCAAATTATAGAAAACAGTTATAAAGTAAGGAACCTTATCTTTAGATTTAATCAAATATAACTAAACAACTCTAGTGTAGTCATCCATGACAGTCAAAAAATACCTAATGTAACACCCCCAAATTGGGTCGCAGCGGAATTTGGGTCCGAGGCGTGTTACTTCAATGATCAATAACACAAGATATATATTGAACAGACCAAAATGTCAGTTTAAAAAAAATGATACATTGGATTTAAAAAAGTATTGTTAAATTAAGCCAAAGCTTCACTTGTTCACTTGCTTTGCTCAAAATACAAAGATATCTAGCCTTAACTGATATAAAAATGTTAATGCGACAAAATCATTTAATGCCCATGATATCAAAATATAACCACATTGTATCCACTTGACACATCGTGCTTATTGGTCCTCCTAAAAAAATTAGCTTTTAAAACGTTCAAACAATAATGTTGGTTGAAATTCATAGGTTTGATATATTGTATATTGTTGGACCACCAAGATTTCCCATAGTGTATGATAACTGAAACAGATGCAAACATTATATAAATGCTAATTTAATTTGCCCTAAGCTCATGACACTGAAGTCCGACATAACATGAATTCCATATAATGGCCTACATTGCTTGTGGATGATGTTCTAAAACCCGCAACAATCTATGTTCGACATGGATACGTTCGTTTGCTAGTGATAGTATATTCACCCCGAACGGGGATGTCAACCCCAATTAGATTATTCATAACATTAGCGCTCATAATCAAGTATATTGATAGTTAAGTATATGATATGGGCTTCAACTTGGTGTATCGCTAGTAGCATCACGTAATCATATGTAAAACTTATACCACTTGTGGCCCAATTTAACAACAATGCATGTTTCTACCCAAATAAACTTATAAAATCAAAATCATGTAAATGTTAGGGATATGTACTCACTTTGAATTCTGAGAGTATATCAAGTGTATAAAGGAAAATTGTGTCACGGTAATGATCGAGTGCAAACCTAAATCCAATATCAGGTGTATAAGTACTAATCAAAATTGGTAACTAATACAATGTTTATTTCTATATAGCTAAATCACCATTCTAATTATTTTAGTGAAATCAATTTATTTTAAAGTTAAAACAGTTAGTAAAATATCATTTGGTAAAATATGACATAACTTTCACGTTTCAAGTCTGTTTCTTGCGTTTCTTAGTGTTTCACGCTTTCGTATTAAGACGAGTTATCCAATATTTTGACATTTTCATATTTTTAGTAATCTGATGTACAGTGATTTGTAAGGTTCCATACCAGTTATAAACATATTTTTATATATTTATTTACGTAATACTAGTACATGTCGTCATTTTATTGTTATAGCTTTCGTTTTTAGCGATTCTTTCGAGTACAGTCTTTGTTATTAAAAAGTTTATCGTATTAATAAATGTTTTCATACTGATATTTACTGATGTGAATAGTAACTTTTTTTAAATAATAGTTTTATTAAAGTATTTTTTATACATTTTAGTTTTATAATTCTCTAGTTTATTAATAACCTCTTTCGTTATTGATCCAAAAATTTTAAGGTCTCGAATGGTTTTGTAATCTTAATATCTTGTGTGATCTGTGAAAAATACTAAACTTTTATAGATCTAAAGTATTTGATAATTGTTTTTATAAAATTTACTGTTTTAAACCCATCTGGTGGTATTAACGTAAAAGTATATATGTCGTATCTTGTTTGTTATAGGCGCGTTTTTCGAGTTCTTTACTATTTGGAATCGTTTATGAGATGGAATATTCTTATAAATATAATATGGCTATCAACTACACGACCAAAACTGCCCCATTGAAATCATTATGTATACTTATTTATATAACTTGTTTTATGTACTTTTCAACCTAGTAAATTACCATAAGTCTTCCACAACTCTTTTTACCCCTATGTAAATAAATATAATAATGCCATCCGGTAATATTTTGTCCCATGGGTCCCATGATTAACAGGTTTAACAAGCCCATTTACAAACACTTTTAAATTAAATCATTACTATTAAGTTAACCTTTAAAACCCTAAGTTGTATTACACTTTTTATACTTAAACAACCATGGGACCCATACTTATATTTTCTTAATTCCTGGTATTTACAACACTTAACACATGAAATTAAATGTACAAATCATAATCATAAGTAAAAATGTGTTTTACTCATGTTTAAATGCATCACCTAATGGGTGATTTTGTACATAGAACACATATATACTGCATAAAATCATAAATGTAAATCTTCAAAGGGTCTTTAGATGACCTTAATGATGTAATATGATGGAACAATAAATCTAAACCCTTGTTAGATTAAAACCTTGCGTATCACAACAATAAACCCTAATCCACAATAAAACCCTAATCCTTCATTTTCTTTGCTTTAACCATTATAAAAGGCTTAACCAAACCTTTTAAAACATCTTTGGATTATCTTTAGATATTAGTATTTGATGCTTGTAAATGTGTTAAATGAAAATTGTATGGATTGGTTTTGGTTTTTATTTTTAGTCGTGGCTATGTATGGAAAAAGAGAGAGATAGTTTTGATTTTTGGCTAAGAAATGAGAGAGTGTATGTTATACTTGATAGTGTGTATGAGATACAAGTATTTAAGGTAATGAAATGTGTTATACCAATGAACTAAATATCAAAGTGGGGTGTGGGATAAACAAGACGAGGGTTGGTTTAGGGTAATTGTTGGTCAAAATTAATTGTATTGTACCAAGTCTCATACATCCACTTACATGTACATGTCTTTATTTTACTTTCTTATGTTTCTATGTTCCCTAATGTGTAGTTATCCCATGAAAAATTGAGGAGTAAATAATTTAAAGAAAGGAAATGGAAGAATACTTGCACTTTATGAAAGTATAAGTTGTTTTCCTTTTATTAAAGTGTAAGTTTGATAATTTAAATGCCTTAGTTGCTTCCAATATAATATCTTAATGAGGACGTATTATACATATTTATATATATATATATTTTTTTTATTATATATCTATATTATATATATATTATGATATATATATATTTATATTTATTTATATATGGGTAAAAGTTTTATAAACTTTAGTATTGGGTATAAAAACCTGGGTATTGGTTGAGCGCTAGATTAAATTGTCGGTGGTTTTCCGGGTATGCCTAATGCAATTTTTATCGCGAAACGTAAACAATTTACTTAACCAATAAAATAAAATAAAAAAAGTTAATAATTATCCTCAAAGTAATTACTTAACACTTGCTTGATGTAAGCATTTAATCGTTTGATGCCCGTTTACATTGAACGATCATTTTTAGCTTACGCGATTTAACTTAACGATTACGATTAAAAGCAAACGCGTATAATACTAAAAATACAGAGTGGATTTATTGACATCGTAAATGACCCTAAAACACAGGGTGTTATACCTAAACTCCTCATAACTAGTAACCTTGTAAGTCCCCCACAAGTCTAAATGAACAAGATCACACAAACTCTTAGAAGTATAATCACTTAATGGAAAAGGTTCTCTAGTTTGTTTAGCCCTTTGACAAACTTCACAATACCAAATATTATCTTTTTATCAATTTGTAAAGATTCTTTTAAAACATTTAAAACAGGCTCTGCAGGATGACCAAGTCTGTAGTGCCAATCATGTTGAGATAGCAAACATTGGAATCTAAGATTACTATTATTAATTTTAATACCTTTGTTATTATAGTAGTATAATCCTTCACATTTATCATCAATACCCAGAACATTTTTCAGACTTAAATCCTTATTCAAGAAATAGCATCTATGCTATATCATATGGCAACATAAACTTTATTCATATTTAGCCAATTTATGAACTTAAATTCTAAGTAACACAATACTCAGGTATATCATCACATCATAAGATTTAACGCCTTATATTACTTGCGATTTCTAATCTTAGAATATAAGCCATCAGTCCTATTAGGATGACCACTTTATTCTAAGATGAGAAACAATCAAGAAACATTATATATTCTTTTCAATGTAAGTAATTGTTGAATTTGCCCCCTTGAATCACAAATTTTACCAGTACTAACAAGTCTTGGTTTAATTTTTGTTGTTAGAACAAAAAAATTTGTTAAAGTTTTTATGAAAAATAAAACTGTTATTAAAATTTGTACCTGTCATA
Source organism: Tanacetum coccineum (assembly GCA_026074375.1). Taxonomy (NCBI): domain Eukaryota; kingdom Viridiplantae; phylum Streptophyta; class Magnoliopsida; order Asterales; family Asteraceae; genus Tanacetum; species Tanacetum coccineum. Next base: position 12,259 of record BQNB010141451.1, read on the forward strand.
TTGGCCTGCACATTTTTTCCAGCTTATTGTCTTTGATGAGAGAGGTGAGAGTGGCCATTTTTATATATTACATATACATATTACGTATACGTAAGATTACGTAAAGCACATAAAATCACGTAAGGATCACATACTGGTTATAGACCAGACCTAGTTATACTACCTGGTTCTCTATAACCTTGGCTCTTGATACCAATCTATCACACCCCCAAATAGGGTCCCGTCAGAATAAGCGTCTGGGGGTGTGACTTTCATGAATATCTCAAGTACAAAGCATAAAGAACGACCTCTAAGGGTACGTTTTGAAAATAAACACTGTTGCGTTAATTTAAAATATTAATAAGTTTTACATCAAATAATTAAAATGATTTAAGAGTAACATGCGGAAGCTTAAATGAGTTTCAACAACGGTATTTAAAAAACATAGGTAAACACTTGAAGAACGGTTCAGGCAAAAGAATTCACATAGGTCAAGCAACAACATCCAAGCTAAGCACCTGATAAAAACATGCTTAAAACGTCAATATAAAGTTGGTGAATTCATAGGTTTAGTTCAAATGTTAATATAGTGGACCACAAGATTATCAAAACGTATGTGACAGTTATAGGAGATACAACTTCACATAAAGAGGCATTTACGTTGCGCTACGCTCATGACACCGAAGCTAATAGTGGAAAGTAGCATGTACACTGCTATATAAAGCTTGCCCTTACAGGTGTCCGACCAAAGACATCCTAACAAGTTTTGACATGACATATATCCGTTTGTTCTTGGCAAACTCGAACTAGTAAGTGCTTCTTACCCGAATAGGGATAATTAGTCCCAATAGATCTATTTATTTATTCGCGCTTACTTAACTAGCCAGTCGGTTAAAGATAATTAAAGGTTCATGATCATTTAGGCAATAGTGGTCTAAACGCTACTTAAGCAACACGTAAACAGGGAAATTCTTACGTGTAGTACTTGTGTCCAGTTTTAAAAGCAAGCAATCTTTCTCACCCCAAGTTATAAAACATTTATTCAAAACGAGTAAAGAGTAGGGCTATGAACTTACCTTAAGCAAGTAGCGAGCAATTAATTCAACAAAGATAATAACGATATCGAACGACTCTAACCGCGGCCTAATTAAAAGACGCGCTTCAGAAAGAAGAAATAAATACAAAACGTCGAATAAGACGCTTAACGAAAATAGACATCCATAAGTGTTTGCGTATTAGTTTATATAGTAAAATGTGTTATTAAGAAAGTATATGGTTTATAGCTACGTTACGATATGTTTTACGAAAAGTTTCTATTTTAGGAAAATTACTATTTTTAGAAATTTTCTATTTTAGGAAAGTTCTAGGTTTCGGGACGTTAATATCGTCCTCTAATATACGATGATTCCATTTTCCCTGAACGCATTAGTGAAACCTAAACGCCTACATTTTAAGTTCGCTTCGCTAATAATACCAAATGTTTCTATTTTTTGACGTTTCCGTTTTAGAATTCGGACCATTACGTTTGTGACATTTTTAAAAGTCCCTACTTAATATACTAACATTATTACTTGTTTCGCTAACTTTAAAAGCTCAAAACATCTCGAAAGTGTCCGAGGCCATTTTCTAATTCTAATCAGCAAGCTATTTTATCATTTTTCTCAAAAACGTTCCAAATTTCATTTCGCCATAACTTGGCCGTTTTAAGTCCGCTTTTAGCGTTCGAGATATAAAAACTTATCTATTCAAATCAAGCTATTCAAAAACTACCTTCTCGGCTAATGAAAACATTTTTAAGTTTCCAAAATCCTTAAAATAAATTCGGATCAGCAAGCACTCTTTTCGCAAACGCCTCTAAAAATCTAACCAAACTTCACAATAGTGCCTATACTAACCTAAACACATTCACTACTAAACCAACCAACAAAACCACACTTATTCTATTCCTAATCCTATCACCATCTTTGTTGCAACACACAAGAACACTCGATCTCACCAAGACTACAATATGAGTACATAAAAATACCAACATCATTATTATTTATGAAACTTGCTTTTTAGGCTTTGAAAATCATAACACAAACATATGAATGTATAGATCTTGAACATATATGCAAGAACATAAAGAAATCAAAGAAAAGAGTTAGGGTTTACCCATAAAGATGAAGAACAAGATGTATAAATAAAGACCTTGAAAGAAAGATGAAGATCTTGATAAACCCAAAATATAAAAAAAAACCAAAACCCTAACTTATAACTCTTGAAAACACTTGAAATCAAATGGAAACCTTTTTGGAATAACCTTGGATCTTGATAAAATGAAGTTTAGAATGTGTGAATCTTGACGGAAATCAAAAGTATAGAATGTGTGTGTGTATGTTTGTGTGTGCCGCGGCTAGGAGAGGACAAAGGGAGAGGAGAAAGATTTTTGTGAGGCAAGTGAGAATGAAATGACCTAAGTTGTGAAAATATGAAGTATATATAGTGCCAAAGGGACTTAGGGTTTAGCTAAGGAGTGAACCATGGCTTGGTGGATGGCTAACAAAATTATGCACCAAGGACCTAATGGTCCTTGTAGTTTGACCGACTATAGGACAAAAAGGGGGACCAAAAACCTTTTCTTTGGCTCCAAGGTGAAATATTATTGGTTGCATTTTCCTAGTGCTTAAGTGGTCCAAGTTTTGTAAGTATTTGTTGGTGCATGGCAAGATTAGGACAAAGAGGTCACTTTCATCTTATGCATGCATGTGACATTGTTTTATTTTTGAAATTCAAATTTTTGTGTTTTCCTTTTTCTTTTTGAGTGTGTCATGAAATTTAAAAGGTTAGGGGTAGGATTTTGAAAATTTTGACAATATTAACAATAGTGGATGATAATTTGAGTTTACATGCAAAGGTGACGGGTTTGCGGGGTTTCGTTTGATCAAAAACGCGAAAAATATAAACTCACGCCAAAAATATAAAAATTGCAAACTTAAATATTCGTAAACCATGAAATGACATAGAATGACTTTATTAAGTATAATTCAGGTAGACTAAGCTCAGTCCGACGTCGAAACGCTTTTGATAACGATTTTTAGATTTTTACGCGGAACAACTTCCCGGATTAACGTCAAATTAACACGTAACTAATAAAAGTTAAAATATTCATCGGAAATGATTAAAATGTTGACCAGAAATTTACAGGGTGTGACATCCTTTCCCCATTAGAAGAGCTTTATCCTCAAAGCTGAAGGCGTAGGATTTGACGTAGGGTTAGCAAAAAGATGTGGATACTTTTCAGCATTTCGTCTTCATGCTCCCAAGTAAACTCGGGACCTCTTCATGAATTCTAATGTACCTTAACGATCAGGATACGGCTTCATTTTAGATGTTTGACCTCGCGGCCTATGATTTTAATCGTCTCTTTGATGAAGTAAAGCTTGTCATTGATTTGGATTTCATCCAACAGAATAGCAAGGGTTTCATCGGATAAACATTTTTTTTAGGTTCGAGACTTGAAACGTACTATGCGCTCGGCTCAGCTGGTCTGGAGGTTCAAGTTGATAAGCGACAGTTCCAACTTTAGTAAGAATTTTGAAGGATCTAATATTACGCGTTCAGCTTTCCCCATTTGCTAAAACGTATCACTCCTTCCCAAGGTGATGCCTTTAACATGACCTTACCTCCAATTTGAAATTCTAAGTGTTTGCGTCTCATGCCCGCATAATTCTTTTAATGATCACGATTACCTAAATCATGTAGTAACAGCGTGTTGTCTTTGGCAGGCTTGTGATAAAATTCATGGCTATATTTTCTCATTTCCAATGGGGTATTTCTGGTTGTACCAGTAAACCGGATGGTTTCTGGTAATCGTCCCTCATCCTTATGCGCGTCAAGCACTTGCTGACCTAGGTAGCGATGCCTGCTTCCATATCGAGCCATCGGTGTAACTGCTTAAGATTATGATATATCTCATCCGATTCTAGGGTGGATGAAATAGTTAGATTTGTGTGACTCATGCTTGATCAATTCTCCTAAGCCTCTAATGCATGGTAGCCAACTACCGACGCCTCCTCCTAATGTAGAGAGTTTCATCAAGACGATTCTCAAACTCTTTGTCCATACCATGAAGGTTCTCATCTTTAACGTTCTCTCTCTTGAGAGATTCTACTTATGCCTTGTAATTCTTTGGCGGTAGGTTTGAATTAATGGTCATCACTAAGGCTCTCACCCTGAGAGGCTTAGCTCTTTCATTTCTACTTAGAGCGTCTGCCGCAATGCTTGCTTTTCCAGGGTGATATCGAATCTTATAACTGAATCACTGAGCAATCTTAACAATCTACGTGGTCTCATGTTCAATTCCTTCTGATCTAGAATGTGTTGTAATCTCTTATGGTTTGTAAATGTGGTGCGTTTCATGCCATACGGGTAGTGTTCCTAAATCTTGAGAGTAAACACTATTGCCCCTAATTCTAAGTCGTGTGCCGTGTAGTTCTTCTCATGAAATTTCAGTTGTCGATAGTCGTAAGCTATTGCCTTATCCTTATGCATCATTATAGTGCCAAATCCATTATGCGAGGCGTTATAAGCCACGAAGTTTTCCGTTTCGTTGGGAAATGCTAAAATCGGTGCACGGCAAGGTTTCTGCATCGCAGTTGAAAGGCTTCCTCTTCCTTTTCTTTCCATTCGTATTTCACATTTTTAAGTTCAGTTTGGTTAGAGGTTTCTATATCCTAGAGAAACTTTCGATAAATCATCGGTAGTAGCCGGCAGGACCTAATAATTTTCGTATCTTCGTTGGAGTCGTAGGCGTTTTCTAATCCTTAATTGACTCAATCTTGGCGGAATCTCTGTGATGTCTTGACTATCAATTCCTTATTCTTAAGCAATTCCAAGATATGCCTAAGGTGTTCCTCATACTCCTTATCTCTGCTTAAGTAGATAAAGATATCATCGATTGATAATATCATGAACTTATTCAAGTACGGCTTTACACACTTGATTCATGAGATTCATGAATACCTCTAGTGCGTCGGTCAAACCAAATGGT
>BQNB010141453.1:0-17268 GCA_026074375.1 Tanacetum coccineum
AACTTAGTACTGCCAGAACTACCTATTACTACCAGACTTAACTGTTATACTACCAGTATTAAGTCTTTTACAATCTATTTCCCAACATTAAACTTAAATGTCATTTCCAATTAAGGTATCGTAGTTTTTTTCTTGCATAAAAAGACATCCAACTTATTTTTTTTGGGTCAATTTGGGTATTTTCGTTAAATATTTAACGATCATCCGTTAAGTTTTTACATTTCAAGTCTACCACCACCCTCAATCATCATCGCCACTACCAAGCCTCCCACCACCATCACTACCAAGCACTGTCTCCATTACTAACCCCAACCACCACCGCCGTAAATCGCCAACCCTACCTACCACGTGTCAAGTTTATTGCTAATATATTAGTAATTTACATGGAGACTGCCAATTTTTAGACCGACTTTGATTAGTTTATGTCTGCCCAAATTGTGAGTTTCAAACATTGCTGTAGTGTTTGATGCCTTATATGTTATTGTTAAATTATAAAAGAACGTATTTCCTAGTTAGTGTAATTAAGAGATGAAACAAACCCATGTATATTTAATTATTTATCAAAGAACAATGCTAGTGTCAATTGTTTCGGCTAACATGAAAAATTGATAGAATTTAAAAGTAATAACTATATGGACGGACGAATTTTTAGATCGACATTGGTTTCAATTATCAAAAATGTTATTTGCTTCAAATGAATACTTTATACAGCAAGAACACACTGATGGTGCATATTGGTTCTTTAACAAGGGACGTGAATGCAGATTGATGGTGGTGGTAGCGGATTTGAAAAGTAAAACTTAACGGATGATCGTTAAATATTTAATGAAAATACCTAAATTAGCCAAAAAAATAAGTTTGATACCTTATTATGCAAGAAAAATAGTGCAATACCTTAATTGGAAATGACCTTAAAGTTTGATACATTTTTGTGTCATTTGCCATTTTTTATTTTTAAATATTTTTTATTTTAAATTTTATTATAAAAAACTATTAAATAAATATAATTTCTCTCTCCAAAACTTACACCAAATCTAAATTCAAATCCAAATCCAAATCTAAACCCTTTAATAAACCAAACGCACCCTTAGGGGGTGTTTGGGATTGCGTTTGCTATTAGATTATCTGATTATCACAACTTGAAAACGCAAGAAATCAGAATCTAGTGTTTGGATATGACAGGCTGAAAATTGCTTTTCTGCGTTTTGAAGACTCCAAAACGCCATTTCCAAGAAGCAGGTAGGGGGTTGCTGTTGCAAAACGCAGTTCTTGAAATGCAATAACCCACATGTAAAATGACCACAATACCCTCAAAACATACCTTCATCTTGTTTCCTCATGTACTTCTGTTGTGATGATTTTAATGCATATAAGTCATTGTTAATCCAATAACATGAATAAAAACAACTAATTTATTAATTTTTATTTTTAAATGATTTGTCAAACGAATGGTGAATTTTAGGATGAGAGGAATCAGCGATGATGAGGGTGGTTGTAGAAGATGAGCAAGGCGATGGTGGTTACTGGTACATAAGATGGCACATTGAGCATATACGAAAGTGGTATTTGTTTTGATATGTGTGTTGTGGTTTTTAGGAATAAGTCAACGGGGTTGGTACCTTAAATGAGTGATATTCCATAATATATTAATATTAGTAAATAATAATAGGTAAAATAATTTGTAATATATGGTTGTTTTATTTAAAAATGAAATTAATAGTAGTATATCAAGTAGTTGTAAATGCTTTGTATGCCGGTTTAAAAAAAGTGTTACATGTTTAAGTTATAAATCCAAATATACATGATTGTCCTTATTGGTCATTTTACATTTTAGTATTTGAATAATCTAATTTGCCAAACACTTAAAAAACTGATTATCTGATTATTGTGTTTTGATACAAAATAATCAAATCCAAACACTATATTTTAAAATCACGTTTTGTAACAGCTGATTATCTGATTATCCATTTTCAAAACTCATAATTTATTCCCCCTTAGATGAAACCCATGAACCGAGTAACCCCAAACAATGCAGGGTTTGGTTTTGAATACAAAACACCGAGAGGAATCTACAATGAGTGAGAGATATGCTGCGATATATAATAACAAACACTCCGATTTCAACTCCTCTGCCTTTTATTCATTTCAACACTCCACTTTCACTTCCATTCTTTAATAAATCATCTCATCTTTCTCGATTACAATTACAGTACGTTATCTTTATCCACTCACAATTTTTTTTATTATATAATCTTCTTTTTTGTCACTCTCTGATTATTAGTACATGATTTTTGTTACTGTTATAGACTGAAACTGCTTGCTATAGAGTTTAAACATACATGATAATCTTTTCAATTGCTAGTTTCATTTGTAGATTACCTCCAAGTTTGTTTTTTTTAGTACAACTTTCATAGAATTTAAACATATGATAATTAGAGACTTACAATTTGCTTAATAATGAAATCACAACTCCTTAAAGTTTGGGCTCTTTTTGTTGCAACTAAAAACTTCTAGTATTTCATTTTCTAGTAAACGCCACCACCGGGTATTCTCAACTATGGAAGCCATTGGAGTCAGACCAGTGAAGGAAGCTGCAGATGCATTCACGGACGAAGAATATGTTTCTCAGTCTAAATTGTATAAAGAATTCACAAGCATTGCTACCATTGACAAAGCTTGGACTTTCAACTCCCCCAATGGTATATAATAAACCCCCCATTTTTACTTTTTTTTTTTTTTTTTGTAATAGACGGTTCTCTAACTTGCGCCTAATATATATTGCAGGTCGGGGTTGTCACACCATGTTTACAATTAGTCAACCAAATCTCTTAGCAAATAAGAAGAAGAAACATATGTTGTCCAGCGTTATCTCTCAAGATTCCAATGGCGGTTTAGATGTTCAGTGGTCACCATTTCCAGTTGAGGTTACCGGTGCATCGCTAATGATTCCCTCGCCATCAGGGTCAAAGCTTCTTGTAGTACGAAATCCTGAAAATGATTCACCCACTCTGTTTGAAATTTGGGGACCGTCTCAGTTAGAGAAGGAGATACGTGTTCCTCAGTCTGTACATGGTTCCGTCTATGCAGATGGATGGTAATATTTTTTTATCATCAGTCTTCCAAAGTTGTAAATTGTAATAATCGTTTTGAGGATAGAAGAAGCTCATAAGTAGTTTTACCTTACTTTTAGATCATCATCTTTGTTATTGCTAGTATCTATCTCATAATTTGACTCTTAAATGCATAGATGGTAATAGTGATAATTATATAATCTCTTTCCAAACGAGAATCCAAACACTAGCTTAATCTGCTTTATAATCGCTATATCACATTTTATATTATCTTGGTGATTAAGCTAGCACCTTGACCCAAAAATATAGAGGTATTTTAAGAACATATGTTGATGGATATCCTAAAACACCATGAACTCACTAATGGATTCAACCGAGTTTTACATAAATAAAAACATTAGTCTTAGAAGATGCAATGCTTCATTCGTTGGCAGACATTCAACCCAATGCGACCTGTTTGCGCTTTAGTAAAGAGTATTGAATTTTATCTTTGGATGGATCAGGTTTGAGGGTATTTCATGGAGCTCGGATGAAAGTTTTATTGCTTATGTTGCAGAAGAACCAGCTTTGCAAAAACCAACATTCAATGATACGGGTTACAAAAAAGATGCCAGCCCCACTGATAAAGATTGTAGTAGCTGGAAAGGTCAAGGCGACTGGGAAGAGGATTGGGGTGAAACCTATGTTGGAAAAAGGCAGCCTGCTCTCTTTGTTGTTAATATTAACAGGTTAGTTCATTACCTAGTTTTGTCATGACACGAATTATACAAATTAAAAATATATCTTGTTCTTATATATTTTTTATTTCAGTGGAGATGTTCGTGCTGTAGATGGGATTGGGAGGTCTCTGAGTGTTGGGCAAGTGGTATGGGCTCCAGCAACAAAAGGGTTACAACAATATTTGGTTTTTGTTGGCTGGCCATCAGACACTAGAAAATTTGGAATGATATATTGCTTCAATAGGCCTTGTGCGTTATATGCTGTAAAGGCTCCATTATTTGGATCAGATGTCAAGGACAATGCTATAAATGATGTATCAGTGATTAAGCTGAGTGAAGCCACGAATAGTGCTTTCCTTCCACGATTCACGTAAGTCTGTGTAGTGCATTTGGCTTGCAGCATTTATTTTTTCATCATTGGGGACTAGAACAATGTGGTTTCCAAACAAGTAACTCTGTTTGTTTTTGGTTTTTAGCCCCGATGGAAAGTTTCTAGTGTTTTTATCTGCCAAAAGTTGTGTAGACTCGGGGGCCCATTCAGCTACACAATCTCTTCAAAAAATGGAATGGAACAGTGAAGGAGAACCAATTCCAGCCAAGATCATTGATGTGGTGAGTTGATATATAATAATACTTTGAACTGTTTTGTATAGTTGGTACAATGGATGGTGAGTTAAGTAACACAACACTCAAATTGGGTTTGTGTCAAATGGATAAATGTTTTGTACCTGTCATTTTAATCATACATGTGTTATATGAACCATGATGATATTTGGATGTTTCAATTTCCATATAATGTGTATTTGAACTTCTTAATAGTGGCAAAAAATAAGTTTGTGTTTAGCTTTGGTTTTAAACAGTATAGCAAAGGTGACCTTTTCCATAACAAAAGTTCAGTCATTAGTTATATTTATGTTACAATCAACTCGAGATTATTACTCTCCAAACAATTTAACGAGTAAAAAGACAGGAACTTTGGAGTAAGTTTCTTAACATTCCGTTAAACAAAGTTACGATTAAATACTATAAAGGATGAATGACACTATCCTAAGCTTTAGGAGCAAACTACAGAACATGGAGATAAAAAGAGAAACATGGGACTAATGCAAATTGGGTGGACCACTTCTTGTTCCTAACTGCGTGCACGGATTAATACACTTTCAACGTGCATGTGCTACTAGTGGAAAAGTTTGCTTAAAATCTCCATAAGATTGGTCTTCATGACTTCAAGCTTAGGTGCATAGCCCCCACATGGTGCTTATTGTTGCAGGACGTGGTTCATATTCTGACTAAAGAAGGAGAAACTTAGGTGGATTACATTAATGACCGGGTGATACTTTTCCAATTAAAACAAAGACCTTCAGCCCTCTCTTTTGCGTCTCAGTCGGGTTTGAACGCTTGATTGGTAGCAAGGGTGGATTTGGTGGCGTAAGTGGGGGTGGATTAGTAGCCTAGTTTGGTTGGTCGTGCATGCATTTAGAAACAAGAAGTGGTCACCACATGTGCATTAGTCCCAAGTTTCCCTCTTTATTTCCATGTTATTTAGTTTTGTTCCTAAAGCTTAGGGTAGTCCATGCATTTTTCTAGTAGTTAATTGTGACTTCATTTAATGGAACGATAACAGAAAAGTTGCTCCAAAGTTCCTGTCTTCTTACTCATCAAATCCTTACTCCAAAGAAAAAAAAATGTCTTGCTGTAACTAAGTCACAACTGTCAAGTAAAATGGTACACGCTCCTAATTTCTTGAATATGAATTTCAGAAGCATTTATGACTGACTGTTTTTGATATCCTGTATTTTGAGCTTACACACTCCTAACTACTTTAGGTTCCAGTTGTGTTGTGTCCCGAGGATGGTTGCTTCCCTGGGATTTACTGCTTCAATGTGCTAAGTAAACCATGGCTTTCAGATGGATATACAATGATATTATCATCCATTTGGGGCAGCAGTGAAGTTATAATTTCCGTAAATGTGCTTAGGTATATAATCACATTTTCTTTTAGAATATAATTCTGATTGAACTAAAAAGTAAATATTATTTACTGGATGATTGTTTCTCTAATTTGTAATTCACTCCTGTGTTGGTAGTGGGAAAGTTTCAAGGGTCACTCCGGGCGATTCTAATCATTCATGGAGTCTACTTACACTTAATGGCAACAACATCCTTGCTGGTAGGCTGTTACATTAAGAAAACTCTGGTACATAATCAGTGGTGGAAATTTCCTACCTAATTATCTACAAATGGGTCAATATCAGACTAATTTTTTTCTCTTATGGGTTCAAATTGGTAAAACGATAAAACAAAACGGCCAAATGAAAATGGGTCAGGTTAAATTGATTATTAGTACTACAAAGTGTATTCAGATGCCTACAACCTTTTAATATAAGATTAGGCTATTGTTTTAGAAAATATAGTTTTCTAACCATATTCGATACTATAATTATACAAAAATGATGATGATGATGTATACTTTATTTGAAAAATATTAACTAACATATGTTTATGTTTTCTGTTCCTATTTGAAGTATGTAGCAGTCTTGTAGATGTCCCTCAAATCAAATATGGTAGTGTAACTAAGGAGGAATCTCAAGATGCCATCTGGCGGTGGCTAGATGTTTCAAGTCCTACATCTGAAAGTAAAGAGAAAGTATGTTCTTATTACTTCCTGTATGACGTTTTTCTGGTAATGTTTAAATGTTCTTTTCTATTGGTTGTTCTAACAATGTACTATGATATGATGTGAACAGGTCAAATCTTTACTCTCGTCACACCAATTTGACATTCTGAAGATACCAGTCAAGAATGTCTCTGAGAACCTCACAAAAGGTATCCTCATAAAATCTTTGATGACCACTAGTCGCAGCATAATTTTTTTCTCTGATGAGAGGATGTAATTATATAAAATAATATTATTCATTTTCTGGGTCCTGTATAATAATATAGAGGCAATGAAGATCTAATTACAGTTCCCATTTGCTTGATAGTAAATTTATAAGACATGGCTCACAAAATGAGAAATGAAAAATGGTCGAAAAGTATAGGAGTGAATGGGAAATTTTCTTCACATCTAACATTGGATCAATTTTTTTGAAAGGACACAAAGTTCAAAATCATATTTCACGACTTTATTTAGGGATCCCTCAAGGTCTTATCTTTACATTCGTGTTTGATTTGCATCTCATTTGCTTTCATATTGATAGGTGCTAGCAAACCTAATGAAGCAATATTTGTATCCTCAAGATCTAAGCAAGATGCTTGTGACCCAATGATCGTAATCCTTCATGGAGGCCCACATGGTGTTACATTGACTAGCTTCTCCAAGACCTCTGGATTTCTTGCGTCCATTGGCTATAGTTTGCTAATTGTAAATTACAGGCAAGTATTCGGCTTCTAATATTTATGGATTTCTGATATGTTGGAAGAGGTTGCTCTAAGTCATCATTTTGATGCATAAACTAGAAATTCATTTGTTTGCAACTTTGCATTGTATACTTAGTTCAAGCTACTTCACTGTGCTCCTTCAATGTAACTACTGAAGTAGTATGCTCTGACTATAAAGGTCAAACCTTATGCATTTGAAATGCAAAGTTGATATCAGATTGTCTCAAATTTGACATTCCTCTTCTCTTAATGCTAATTTACGTTACTTGTATCAATCTTTGAAGACTTAAAAGATCTTCTTCGTTATTCTTGTGTTAAACCATATAGTTATCATATTCTTCATCTTTATGTTTTTATCATAGTTCAAAGCATAGTATGAGTAGCAATGTTATTGCAGAGGTTCAATTGGATTTGGTGAGGAGGCATTGCAATCAATTCTGGGGAAAATCGGTGAATCACTGGGTACTTATTCTTTGCACTTTATTCCACACATCAATGAAAATGATATATAGTTATGAGCATCTTTATTAATGAGGAATGATGTTTTTCGGCCAATTTTAGCATAATGAATTATTTGTGTCAATGCACAGTTGAAAATTAGAAAAAACTTACTACCAGCGTAGACCAACCAAGTTTTGTATGCATCAATCATATAAAGAGTATCAAATATTAAAAGGTACAAATATTGTGCAACAATCATAAAAAGTACAGATAGTAACTAGTGGCAAATATCTGTGTAGCAGTTGATGATAATTTACTTTATCTTTATTTGAATGGGAACATCATTTCCATAACAATACGTCGTGTTTGTTTGAAGGATGTAAACGATGTCCTCACAGCTATAGATCATGCCATTGACACGGGGCTTGCAAACCCATCCAAAATAAGTGTACTTGGTGGGTCCCATGGTGGTTTCTTAACCACACACTTGATCGGCCAGGTAATATATGAGTTGTTTAGTATCTTATAGAGTTAAGAATTTGTCCAGGTATCCAGAGTACTAGTGGTTATTTATCTGTGTTTTGGGTTCTGCAGGCACCAGATAGATTTGCTGCGGCTGCTGCAAGGAATCCTGTTTGTAATTTGGCTTTAATGGTGGGTACATCTGATATACCAGATTGGTGCTTTGTGGAGACCTTTGGAACTGAGGGGATTTCTACTTATACTGAGGCCCCTTCACCTCAACTCCTCGCGTCTTTTCATGAAAAATCCCCTATCTCACATCTTCCAAAGGTATGCAGTATGCTTAAGGAGTAGTTGTAAGAAAACTGATTTCTGAGATCAGTACAGAATTACCCCTCCTTTTAAGCAACTGATTATCATTTCAATTCTTCAAATCATACTATGATATTTCATGTCCAAATACACTATTATATGTTGACAGATATCCATTACTCATTTGAGCTATATATGTATTATTAGGTAGTAAAATCACGAGACACTTCTCCTGGGTGTAAGAGCTACTTGAGTAAATATATTTCAGTAACAGTGCTATAGTAACCGGTGTAAAATCCAAATATATTATCTGGACATCTTAAACTGAAAGTGGTGGAATATCTATGGATGGATAGATGTATTTTTTAACCATGCAAACTAATGTCTCACAAAAATTGTACTTGGATAAGAATAACTATTATGAGAGCTGCCCATGTAGCAGGCTTTAATTGACCGATACATTTTCACATGCCTGTTACACTCTTTTGTTATCATTAGTTTAATGTGCGTTTAGTTTTCTTACTGGTTATTGGTTGATACAGGTGAAAACTCCTACACTGTTCCTCTTAGGTGCCAAAGATCTCCGTGTCCCAGTTTCAAACGGATTGCAAGTAAGTTCTATTGTTATTCCTAGTATTTTCTTTCTGATGTTTATACATTGCTTGAGTCAACCTGTCTTGATGCATAAAAAAGGCACACACTCTCTCATGCCATTCTCCCTTAGATACCTGCCTATAAGAAAGAGAAAGAAAAATACGGCTGGAGCATAAGCTCAGGTGAACGGTTATATAACATGTAATTAATAAGTATGATCCTGGATAATAAGTATAAAGCAGCGGAAAAATCTTGAGTGTCATGAGGAAACCTGAGAATGCGTCATGAAGTTTAGGGAAAGAAACCTGTTAAAACATTTTTGGTAACGTGAATTCAAAAGTTGTATGAGATATCATGCGATAGTAGAAACATAAATAATAAGGAATGCCACGAGCTCATTATAATCATTACATGTCATAATAATAATGTCTGTGATACATGATATTATAGTGCGGGCTGCCCTCAACATGTAATAGAGGGGTGACCTATTAGAATAATAGGGGTCGGAGGGATCAGCTCATAATGTGATGGGATGTTAGAGCACCACACCAAAACCAATCCAACCATGAAACGTGTAAAATGTAAACTAGGATGCACCCATACGCCCCTGGAATAATTAATGGCAAAATGATTTAATCTGGTAACATGAAAAGGGGACGCGTGAAATCACTCTCAAGTCCCCCGACCCCCCCCCCCCCCCCCCCCCCCCCCGAAAGAGTCGTGCTCAGGTGTAATCATGTGTCATACGGTCATGGTACACTCATGACTTGGTGGTAAGTCATGTAAATTCAGGGTTAATGCGTTTATTTAGATCTATGGGCTATGAATTAGTCTTAGAGATCAGACATGTAAAGGATCATGGCAAAAGACTTAAAACATGGGGAAGATAGCCGTTCTGGGGGATGAATCATGAAAAGAAAGAAATGTGTCCTTTTACTGAAAGGACGGAATATCGTACCTTTTGTCCAGCAGTAGTAACGGGAAAAAAATACAGGTGGGGGGGAGATGGATAAGAAGATGAAGCTACTCCTGCTTAATCGCGATCTAAATGTTAATGGGCATATATAAGTTACCTTGTTCATGATTAGGTTACTTTCCTGTTTTCAGCAATTTTCTTTTCTAGCATGATTCCTTGCTTAGTACATTCCTATGTTTAAACATTATTCATGATTATATATTTCATGTTAGTATTCTTGTTATATTGGGTAACTTTCCAGAATAATGCAAGCTTCTAATATATGTATGTTTCCATATAAATACGACTTTCACTTAATTTACTTCCCATAATTGATATCTTCCGATTTAAATAAGTACCATAATTAAAACTTCCCAAAAATTAGATCTCTTCTTAAAAATATCAGGTTTCTATAATTAGCATGTTTTATAAATAGTAAGTTTCCATCATAACTAGCAGTTTCTTATTAATTAAGTGGTTACTATTTCTGTATTTACAAATCCAAATCCTGATTTACATAATCTTACGTAATTAGTCCTTTTAGTTATTAATTTAATTAACAAACATAATCTTTATTTATCCATTTTTGCTACACAAGCCATTATAATAATCAAATATGGTATTTTCATACTTAATACTTTAATTTACTGATCATACCTTGTTACTTTTTCTTAATTTCACTTTTTGTCATCAGTTTTAATACAATTCAGTATTAGATTTATACTTATATATAATTAATCATGTTTACCATAACAATTATCAAATGAAATTTATTCCCTTCTTACTTATTTTTCACAGAATTATACATTATATTAACATGCCATAATCAGCCCAAAAGTTTCAGAAATTACATAACACCCCTTATACTTTTTTAAAACACAAAATCGGGTAAACCAATAAATGCACAAAACTCTAATTAGTATTTTCCCCATATAATTTCATAATTTTTCTAAATTTATTTGCATGTATGTGGACTGGAAAAAATATAAAAACCCTTAACCTAATTTCGATTTCCAATTTATTCCTATTCATTTCTTTCATGATTCAAAATCGGCTAGAATTAGAAATTCAACAATACTTATCCTAAATCTTTTATTACAATTTTTTAACTATTTATTGGTTCATACATGATATATACAAGTCATAAAAATTATAAAATCGAAAGTATAAATAATTTATTTAGAGCGACTTACAATTCATGAGCAATTATGTAGGGTTTAATATCATGTTTAAGCTTAATAGATCAAAATAACGTGCTGGTTAATTTGTCTCATGAACAAGCAGATGTATATATGTAAAATGGATGTTAATAAAAATACTTGAATAATTAGGATGATCTTTAATGAATTATTGAGTTTCGGCTAGGTATTCGAATTCAAAAGATCACAATAAATCGGATAAGCTTCAAACCAATGATACAAATAATTTTCTTAGCTCCCTTGAACTCCAAGAACCCTAGAAAAAAAATTGTTCCTTGCCTTGAAAAAATATGGTGCCGCCACTTTAATTGTTTAGGGTTTGGACTAGGTTTTTTATAAGATATTTACAATGAAAATTGTATTAAAAAGATATACAAACATAAATTGCCGAGACTTTTGGGTAATTTAAGGGATAAAATCAGATTTTATTTTGCCTTAAAAACTATTTTAGAATTTCCCTATTTTATTTTACTATTTTAATTGTATAATATAAGTAATTAAACTTATAATAATTTTCGGCAAAAAAAATGACATAAATATAGAAATAATTTTTTTTCTTGCATAATATAAGAGATTTTAATCTTATAAATTTTTACTTCGTCACATGATGTACTTTATTTAATATTTATAACACTTGATTGAATTGTATTCATGCTTTTATTAGATTTTCCTGAAATTAGGGCATTATCTTGGTAATTTTGCACTGTTCTGATTTGAGGTTTTACAGCTGCCATGTAGCAGGCTATTAATTGACGATACATTTTCACTATGCCCTGTTAAATCTTTTGTTATCATTAGTTTAATGTTAATTTAGCTTTCTTACTTCTTGTTGGTTGACACAGGTGAAAACTCCTACACTGTTCCTCTTAGGTGCTAAAGATCCTCGTCTTTGTCACAGTTTCACATACCGGATTGCAGTAGTTTATTGTTATTACTTGTATTTTCTTTCTATATATTTTTAATTGCTGAGTCAACCTGTCTTGATGCATTAAAATGTGTGAAACACTTCTTGTTGGAAGCATAAGTTCATAAAAATCTGCATATTATTATTACTTATGTTAAATATGTTGTTTATTAGATTAGCAGGCACTTGTATTACACTTGTATTATTTTATAAAGCCCTGCAGGAATTGTAGTATGGGTCAAAAGCCCATAACTGACCCATTAGTTAGGTTAGACAGTTAGGGATACGGTTGATAAGGAAAAGGCATGTCGATTGGTTTTATAAACCATCACACCCCTTCACTCACACCGATTCAATCATTATATATAGATTAGGAATCCTGTAATCAAACTCAACCCTTTTTCAGATTATATATCGATTTACATTAAGGGTTCTACCCATCTTCCTGTTCTTTTTTATTCTTGTATGATGATGATTAATCATGAAGTAGTTTGATCATTATTCGATCCTGGAAACCCTCCAACAGAACCTGTGAAACGAACATTCTCTGTTAGATTGTGTGTAGAGTAATTGTTCATTTTGTTTTATTATGGTTGGGTCCCCCAAGATGCAAAGGTAAACTGGTACAGCCACAATATGAAGATTTGAATATGTTAGCTATAGATATACATTTACTTGCGTCATAATATACATGTCTTGTCATATGCTGATGCTAATGTGAAATTATGATATGATGTGCAAAGTTGTTTGCTCGGGCATTGAAGGAGAAAGGAGTTCCGGTGAAAGTAATTGTTTTTCCTGAAGATATACATCCTATTAGCAGGTAAACAGTCCTGGACTATGCTATGCAAAGCTTTACATAGAATATTGGATTGTACTATAACTCCACGCGATATATCGAATAACTAACGAAAGCAACCCTTGCATTCTTAGTACCAACTCAATACTCCTTTTAATAGTTGTTTAACGTTGACTCTTAAAAGTCAAATACTAAAAAAAAGTTATGGTAGTGAAGAAGAGCTCCTTGGTTTTGTTACGAGATGTAAATTTAATGAATAGGTGATCTATATTCCTATCCAAGAAAGCGAATTAAAAAAAGATCTCTACTGATTTAACCAGCGAAGAGTGTAACTATTAGGCTACTATATCTCTCTATCATCACCAATGTAACACATTATTCGTCTGATTTCCATCTATCTAATATATTTAATATATCCGCTTTATATTCTGATTAGCTGGTGACTAATTTGTGTTTTATTTCGTGCAGACCACAATCAGATTTTGAAAGCTTTGTGAACATTGGAGTTTGGTTCAAGAAGTATTGCAAGTAACATGTTTATCGTCTTAGACACCTGGAGTTTGGTTTAAGAAGTATTGCAAGTAACATGTTTCATCATCTTGGACGCCCAAAACAATCTCAATGTTATGATCTGAATTCATCAGCTTTTTTGACATAAATTTTGTCAAATTTGGTTCAAATGCAGTCACCAAGTTGGTGGCTCTGGTAATCTGGAGAACAAACTTGTGTACGTAAAGATGATTTTTTTTTTAATAAACACATGAAATTATAGATTTGTTTCAGCAGCCTTTTATTTCCTTTTTACCTTCACATATTTGAAAACAAATTTATTTATAAAAATTGCAAACTAAAAGATAGCTAATGTTGTTTGATATCAGAGATGATTTCATTCTATTACAAACCACTTATCTTTCAAACTGAAACCAAGACACATACACAATTTATGCTGATTTGGCTTAAACATTTGAACTTTATAACATGATTTGTGTCTGGAACAGAGAATTTCACTTGGTTTAGAACAGACTTGAAAACATGAGTTGAGCATGAACACCTGATCTTGGAAACTGGAGTACTTAAAAGTTGAACACTTGAATTTGAAAAACTTGACGTGAGTCGCATCTTATGGGTGTGACATTAAATTGGAGTGGGGCACGAAGAACTTTGCTCGAAGTCATTGATCACCCCATTTAAAGTTTATGTCTTAACATAAAATTTAGATGAGCAAATGAACAGGTAGCCACATTGTCTCTGACATTGAGTCATACGAAAAGCAGCGAAGGGTTCAAGCACCATGAACCATAAAAGCCTGATATTCACAAGATATTCGTCGAAGAAGACCAGGCTTGACGAAATGAAGTGCTCACCCATAACGTTATAAAACCGATCTTGATAAACGTAGCTATCTTAGTGTTGTGATTATATGTTGATAATGGGGTTGAGGAATTTTTTTTAATCTAACAAGCCACCCGCATTGGTACGTTTTCGTGTAATATGTTAAAAAAATAGAAAAACAGATTATTTAGAAGAAAAAAACGAACGGATTGGAAGAGTAGAAGTGCCAAAGCGTTCTGGTCAAGCGGCATGTGAGTATCATAACCAAAAGATTTTAGGTTCTCTTGGTTGGCCTTTGTCATCACCGGACCGCATGACCGGATTGTACACTGGCTATGTATATGGATCTGCATAAACAAAGGACGGGGCCGGGGAAGAGAGAGGAAAGAAGCTGAAGCGGCACCTCACGAACTTCTTATTGAAGCAGTACTATAGGCATTGTTGAGTGTTTGGATGCACGTCTTTTGTTCCTGCGAAGAAGAGAAATTGCCCCCAAGGAAACCACTTGTGTCTTCTTTGGATATGCTCATATAGACGCTATGACGTGAAATCAAAGAGGCTCGATGTATCCTTGAATGTTTTCTTTAATGGGGGCGCTTCATATTTTCCTTAACATAATTAATAAGCCTCGGGGGAGAATGATGATGGAGAAGTATTGTGGCCTTCTCCTATTCATCAACTCTAACCGTATTTTTTTGCAATTGATGTCACGGATGAGCCTCACGCTTCAAGCAGCTTTGCTCAACATCTTCTGTCGATTGTTAGCGTGTTGAGCTCACCTTAGAGAAATCCAATAACGCGGCACAACATGTTTATTTTCGACAGCGATTACAATATCTTCTCCAGGTCATACTACTCCATAAGATCATCGGTCTTCCCTTTTAGGCGCTTCTTGTAGTGGGGTCAAGTCTATAGAGACATGTGAGTGAGAGATACGTCGTAAAAAGTTTATTTTTCATAGAAACTACAAAGGGTAGCGTGTTAGCGGCATAAGAATAAGTAAATAGGTGTAGCGAGAAGCCGATTATTCAGGTAAGCAATAGTAGATATTGCGGCATGGGTGTGTTTCGCATCAATTACAATATGTTTATTCTCGGCAGCGATTACAATCTCTTAGCGATCTAGCCCAGTTGCTTCCCTTTTAGACGCTTTCTCTAGTGGGGTCAAGTCTCACAGGTAAGCGATGGTGCATATTGTGGCATGTATGAGATATGTCGTGAAAAGTTTACTTTTCATAAAAAAAACTACAAAGGGTCGCGTGTTAGCAACATGAGAGTAAGTAAGTGATGGTACATATTGCGGCATGGGTGTTTTTGGCGGATACAAATTAAAAGGAAAAAAACCAAAAAGCGCCATCCGTGGGACTCGAACCCACGACCACGTGGTTAAAAGCCACGCGCTCTACCAACTGAGCTAGAACGGCTATTTTGTTATGATAAAATTTCTTACGGTTTTGTTGATATCCGATAAAAACATAACTGATATTTAAGCTTTTGTTTTCTGGGTTTTAACATCTGCAACAAAGGATTGAAAAAAAGAAACTGATGCAGCATAAACCCCTGTCTTTGTTTCATTTTATACCAGAAGGCATAATAATTAACAATAAGAAGTAGTAAGGAAGGTATGTTTGTTAAGTTTCAACATTTAGACACAACACCTCTTCTTAACTCTATCCAGAAAACCAACCACAACATTAATGGCAGACTAGTCTCACTCCCTCCAAAACCCACCAAAATTCAACCTCAAAAACATGTTTTTATTACACCAAAACCAACCCCAGATGCCCCCAAACATAACCCAGATACCAAAAACCCTAAAAAAGCCTGGTTAAGAAAGGAGCACATGCACACCAACTGTTCGACTAAATTCCTCACCAAAAAAAACGAATGTTTTTCGACCAAATGGGCCAAATACGGAGGCTGTATACCCGCGATATTGGAAAATTTGGAAAGGGTTAGTGATTTAGACGAGGCGTTTAAGGCGTGGGAATTGCGGTTGAGTAATAAGGAAAGGACTATTATCTTGAAGGAGCAAAGGGTGTGGCAAAGGGCGTTGGAGATTTTCGACTGGTTTAAGAGGAAAGGGTGTTACGAGCTCAATGTCATTCATTATAATATTATGATTAGGATTTTGGGTAAGGCACGAAGATGGGAGGAGTTGGAGACGGTGAGAGAGGAGATGGAGGTGAATGGGATTGAGGCGATTAATTCTACGTATGGGACTTTGATTGATGTTTATAGTAAAGGTGGAGTTAGGGAGAAGGCAATGTATTGGTTGGATGTCATGAATAAGAGACGGATGGAACCGGATGAGGTGACCATGGGGATTGTTGTTCAGATGTTTAAAACCGCTGGTCAGTTTGAAAAGGCTGAGGAGTTTTTTATGAGATGGTCGGCGCGTAAGTGTGTGGCTGAGGATGTCGTTGTGGCCGTCAGCAATGGGATGCCGACAAAGGATGATGGTTTGAGTAGTGATGCACAAGGTCATGTTTGCTTAAGCTCTTATACATATAATACATTGATTGATACTTATGGGAAAGCTGGGAGGCTTGAAGATGCGTCTGAAACGTTTGAGCAGATGGTCAGAGAAGGTATTGTTCCAAATACGGTAACGCTTAATACAATGATTCACATGTTTGGTAATCATGGTCGGTTAGAGGAAGTTGCATCGCTGATGCAGAAAATGGAACAACTTCAGTGTGTACCTGATACAAGAACGTATAATATACTTATTTCGCTACACGTTAAGCACGACGATGTCGCTGTGGCAGCCGGCTACTTTAAGAAAATGCAAGAGGCGTCTCTTGAGCCTGATGCCATGAGTTATCGTATGCTTTTGTATACCTTTTCAATAAGACATATGGTTTGTGAAGCAGAAGAACTTGTAAATGAGATGGATAAAAGGGACCTTGAGATAGATGAATTCACACAATCTTCGCTTACTAGAATGTACATAGAGGTCGGTTTGCTTGAAAAGTCATGGTTATGGTTTAAACGGTTCCATATTACGGGGAACATGAGTCCTGAGTGTTATTCTGCAACTATTGATGCTTTTGGAGAGCGTGGGCATATTTCCGACGCCGAGAAAGTTTTTGAATGT
>BQNB010141454.1:0-17268 GCA_026074375.1 Tanacetum coccineum
ATTATGATTTGGAATCAGTAACAATTGATAGCTAAAATTTGAACTCAAAGTGGCACCAATTAATTGTCATAATTGCCACAACGAGCGTAATCAATCGATCCGTGGTACCACTCTCCACCTTTAGTAGAATCACTATCAGGATACTTCATGTTTGATGGAACAATGAAACCTTTAGCTTCCAAACGAGAGAGCGCCTGCTTACCAAATAAAAATAGCAATGAGAAGAGACCAAATAAAAATGAGAATGGTGCAATCGTAGTAACAATCTTATGATGAATAACGCACTTGCAATAGAACCACTTGATAAAAAATAGAGACACAAAGCAGTAAGAAAGAAAGATATGGGGCACCTCAATGAGTTCTAAGAACACCATAAAGGAAGAACAAGCAATAAGAAAGCACACACTTGTGTTTGTTAAAAGAAATGCTGAGGAAGGTTCTAATTTTTATCTGCCATGTACATGCATGGTTTAACGATCGCCACATTAATTCGCCTGCGTGCATGTTGTGAGTTCAAGAGTATTTTTGGATAGTTGGATATGTGGGTAAACTCATTACTACGATTTGATAGCGAGTTTCAAGTTTTTCTCAAGTGCAGGGACAAGTTATTATTAGAACAAATAGTTACTAGAAAACTATCTAGTGATTACTTTCACAATATTCTCTCCAATGAAGCCATTGATCTCAACCAATTATACTTGCATATGTTTATTAAACAACAATTGATAAAACCGAATGATCAATAGTTCATACAAAGACACAAATTGGCCAAAAAAGAAAGGAAAAAGGAACAGTAGGCAAAGTTTTACCTTTAGACAATCCTTTCCAATTCTAAGCTCTTTGACATGGCGAAGTCTTAGTATAAATCTTTTAAGCATATCTTCTTTTTCTTGTTCTTTATTTGGTACTCGTACATCCATTGTATAATCTAAGTAGGCTTTAACTAACGAAGACATGTCTAGCAACACAAGCTCACAACAAAAGTTTTCGTTAATTTTTAGTGACAAAATATGAGGAGCATTGATTGTGATAATATTCCCAACGTCTTCAAGTTCATCATCCTTCAAGTTCATCATCCATATCCATGGATAGAGAGAACACCAAGTTTTTTACACATTTTGAAGTAATATCAATCCGTCTAAAACCGTAGCAATTATCTGACTATAGTTTCCAATAAAGGACTCCCGGATAATATATTTTGAATTAAAACTTCATCGAATTTCCCATATGTAATACACAAACTCTTAAGATTTATCCAACTAACGGTACCACTTGGATTAAACATGCAGTCTTCCACGTATAGATGAGTAAAACACGAATTAACGAAAAACGACTCAGAATTTATCTCAAATTCCGATTCCTCATCCTCATCCGTATGCGCTAACAACAACCAAAACTGTTGGACGTTACAGCTAATAGCATAACGAATCAAGTTGTTGACTTGTGATTTAAACATACTATCGTAATCGGTATCAAGTATTAATTTGACGAGGTTCAAGTGGCCACGTTGAGTTAGGGTTTTGTCAACAGACGAAAAGAATTCGACCAGTGACACATCTTTATCATCTTCATCATGTTTAAACACAAGATTAGGAACTTGAGGCCAGAGATTTTGCAAACCTGTTGTAATGGCTTCTCATTCTTCATCCATTACTACGTCTTCGACTTTTGGGGTGTTTTCTCCTATTAGGTTTTATTTATAGGTAGGCATGCTGTAACTAAGTTTTTCTTTTAGAAAACAACGACTTCACTCCCTAAGAGAAAACTAGGTATATTATCTATACTTCTATATTTATACTATTATATAAAACATTTACAATGTGGATTTTATAAAAAATTAAGATAAGAAGTTGCAATCTTGACCATCAATTTTATTTTAGAAAATCACATCATAGAGTGACACGTGTTACTTCTTAATTAAAAAATCATTTTTATTTTCAATTGACATATCTTTTTATCTATTTTTTTTTATAATCTAATTGCATAATTCAACATCCATTTTGATACTCCCTCCGTCCCTAAATAAGTGTCTACTATTGACTTTCGAAGTCATTCATCTTCAACTTTGACCTTAAGTTATTTTAATTGTGTTATATAATACTTGATGCAAAATATATGAATGGATTGAGTTTTTAATGTATTTTCATGGATATGATTTTCATCAAGTATTATATATAACAAACAAAGTAATTTAAGGTCAAAGTTGAAGAAGAATGACTTCGAAAGTCAATAGTGGACACTTATTTAGGGAAGAAGGGAGTATATTTTTATAAAATTTTAGCTTTTCACATTTTAGTGGGTTTATTTTGAATTTTTTAATAACTTTAACTTTAATTTGAATACAAACTTGATTCGTAAAAGATATATACTTTTGGAGACAATGTTTGATGGGTAAGAGAGTGTGTGATTCTTTATACAAGCGATAATGATGTTAATATGATGTTGCGGGAAAGCTACGAAAAACCAAACAAACGAATTCTCTAAGCGGGTAGGGAATTGCGGAGCGAGTTGGGTTAGCAATTTTTATCGTCGCCGCTATGATAATGGGCTTAGCCCAACAACTTTTCATTCTAATTGATCATACTTATCCTTTTTTAATTTCTTTGTAATTCTAGCTCCTTGCTAGTTTTCTTTTAATAAAGTTGCCGTTCAAAAAAAAAAATTGATCATACTTATCCACCTCTTTTTTAAAAATAAAATATCTTACAAACGGTAAATCGTCACACGACAAAAAATACATCATCGCGACGAGTATTTTTTTATCTTTCAGTAGACGGGTGACACGATATACTTTCGAGGAACTTTTTTTCGATTTTTTTTCAGTCACGAATTGCGAAAATCATATATGATTCGTATAACGAATCATATATGATTCGTATAACGGATCATATATGATTTCATAAAATCATATATGATTTGTGATTCCGACGAACTTTTTTTCAATTTTGTTTCAGTCACGAATTGCGAAAATCATATATGATTTCATAAAATCATATATGATTTCATAAAATCATATATGATTTCATAAATCATATATGATTTCATAAAATCGTATATGACTTCATAAAATCATAAAAAAAAGTTCGTCGAAAGTACATAGTGTCGCCCCTCTATAGAAAGATAATTTAATTCTCGTCGCGATGGTATGTTTTGTTTTGCGTAACGATTAACAGTGTGTGAGATATTTAATTTTTAAAAAAGAGGTGGAAAGTGAGTTTTTTTATTTTTGATGAAAAAATGAGTGGCTAGGATTGGTTCATTGGGTCTATGACAAATATTGGGTCTATATTAAACTTTTGGCAATTACTTATCCACCGGGTGTATATCGGTTACATTATCAGATTATTCGGTTTTTTAAACCGAAAACCAAGACAACACGAAATCAAATTGTACTTAACCAAACCAAAAACCAAATTTATGTTTGGTTCGGTTTTCAGGTTAACCCGAATAACTCGAATTATAACATTTATATTATTTTTTTTAAATTATAATTATATGAATTTTTAGATAAAAAACAAATTTCAAGCTTAAAAAAGTGTTTATTTAACTAGAATATAGTTTTAGTGGTTTTTTATGTATACAAATATAAAAAAAATATATTTATATGAATTCGGTTTTCGTTTTAATTTATTAAAACCATATCCAAACCAAAAACCGAATATTTAATTCGGTTCGGTGCGGTTTAGATAAATTCGGTTTGGTTCGATTTTCGGCTCTTGGACGTATTTACCCGAATTGTGAACATAACCCTGCTTATCCAAATGTCTACCGGCTCAAATTTTATGTAATAACAACGTACTTTTCAAAATGTTCAGGATTTTAACTTTGAAAAATACCAAAACACCTTTCGAGTTCAAATTTCATTCTAATATCATACGTTTGCTTAGGTGGCATGATTGGTTACCGACTAAACCCGTAATTTTGCTTTTTTGGCATCTTTTAGACTTGCTCATCTTATTCCCTCTAAATTATGGGAGGTGATTTGTACACATTTCATTCTAATATCATACGTTTGCTTAGGTGACATTAAAAACACGTTATAAATAATGTAAAACTGCATGATAAACAAAATGGAGTGTCCAAATAAAGATTGAAAATGTACAAATCAATTGCGCTAAACTATATCATTAACTTTTCAGCAAGAAACTTCATTTTTCTGTCAAAGTCAAACATTCATAACACATAAACTTATAAAAGAGCTACATAACACATTTAAAGGCTACCCAAACCGACTCAATAATTTGATGGTGTAGCGTATGATCAATTTATTAATTTTGTTAAATTGTTATATTTATAGTATAGATTATTTAGATTTGAAAATTTATGTGGTTTTAGAAATGGCTGAAAAATAAGACACTATTACTAGAAAAGTAGTTTGAAAAATTCGGTAATTTCTCCAATTTTGCAGGTTAAAAAATAAGTTTGAGATGATGCCAACATAAAAATAACAAAGGTCTTGTTTGTTTTTTCAAATAAACTTCTTTTTGTCACTTTTGTCTGCAAACCTCTGCGGACGGGAAGATGGTTATGTTTGTTTTTTTGCAGACATAAGTGCTAAAAAACACTTAGCTTCTTCAACAGTTAAGACATAAACTTTCACTTTTTCCCACTTCTTCTCACTTCTACAACACTAAACTCCCACCACCACCTTTAATATTCATTTCTTTTCTTACGTTTTATTCGTTTTTGTATGGTTTCGTACGTTTTTATACCGAAGTGATTCAATTTGTATGTTTTTTGTACGTTTTCATACGTTTTTTACGTTTTCTTACGTTTTTTTCCGTTTTGTACGCTTTAGTACGTTTTTTACATTTCATTCGTTTTATCCGTTTTTCCTTGATTTTGTACGTTATTGTACGTTTACGTCTGTTTTTCTACGTTTTTGTCCGTTTTGTAGGGTTTGTATGTTTTTATACATTTTCTTTCGTATTCGTATGTTTTCATACGTTTACATATGTTTCGTATTCGTCCGTTTTCGTATGTTTTCGTACGCTTTCACACGTTTTCGTACGTTTTCATCCGTTTTCGTACGTTTTCTTACACTTTCTAACGTTTTCTTACGTTTTCTTCCGTTTTCGTTTGTTTCGTCCGTTTTTTACGTTTTCTTAAGATTTTATACGTTTTCGTCCATTTTCATTGGTGTTATATGTTTTTGAACGTTATTATACGTCTTCATCCTTACAATAAACGAAGAAAAACGTATGAAAATGTACAAAAACGTAAATAGACGTACACAAACGCATAAAAACTTAAGAGAGGTATGAAAACGTAAAAAAACCATAAAAACGTACACAACCGTAGAAAAACGTAAAAATAGTATGAAAACTAACAAAAATGTAAAAAAACCAAAAAAAACGTACAAAAGGGATAAAACCATACAAAAACGTATTAAAACGAATGAAAACGTACAAAAACGGACGAAAACGTTAAAAACAGACAAAAACGTAGGAAAACGTAAGGAAACATACGGGAAACGGACGAAAACGTAAAAAATAGACGAAAACGTAAAAAACGTACGAAGACGTATAAAAACGTAAGAAAACGTACAAAAACAATAGTGAAAAGGAAAACGAAAAAAAGAATTAAAGAAGTGCTTCAATAGAGTAGAAAACAAACGGTATTTTTTCTTGCAGATGAAGACTTTAGATGTACCTCTTTTTCTGCAGACATGGTTTGCAGATGAAGAGGTAAAACATCTCAAAAAACAAATGAAACCTAAGTCTACAAGATATTGTCATAATTGTTTGAGTTGAACATTTGAATAAATACATCACTATTAGATAAAATTAACTCTTATTTATCTATATCTTGTCTAAATGTCGATATATGCAACGAGTAAGAAAGCTAAATTTCATGTGAATAATCTTGTTTATGCGATTTAGCACGGTTTAGCTAACCTAGCTAGGTTTAGCTAACCTAGCTAAGTAGGGAGTCAAATAGAAAATTTGCGCCCCTAAACGGTTTAGGAAAAGTCTTCCCTCTTAACACGTGTCATTTTATTCTTTGGGAAATACTAGAACCACAAAGTAGTTTATACAATAAAAATTACAACAATGATCTTGTCATAAGCTCAAGTGGTAATTGTTAGCTTAACTTTTTAATTCTCTCTCTTAAATACACCAATAGTTTACTGACACATCATTGTGTGGAAAACATTTTGTAAAGTAATTTCCCGCCTAAAAACAGTTACCGAAACCTATCTTCTTGTTTACGAAAGCTAACAAATCCATTTTTTCGATCAATTTGAATTCAAAAACATGTAATTTCAGTAAACGAGGTATTAATCCTACAACTTGATAGTTACAAAAGCTAATGTATTGCGTTTTAAGATCAAAAACACATCAAATCATAAAACTAAACCATACGAAAGCTACTGTTCATCCTTACGAAAGCTCAATCGATCGAATTTCTTGCAATTAGGCTCGATTTGATCATGAAAACTACACTAGATCTCTCCTGGCGATAGATACCACTTGTTAGATGCTATGTTTGCTAAGTAGATATCATACGAAAGCTATAAAAATGAAGGAGAGGAGCTAGAGTGATACACCCTGGTTAGGATATCAATATAATTTATTATGTTAGTTTATTGTATTTGACTATTTGTTTACGAATGTTTCGTGTCGTATTAGAAATGTATTTATGTTGTCTCCTTGTGTTAGGAAAGTCATTGTTTAGGAATGTCTTCGCATTCAATGTGTTTGACTATTTGTTTAGGAAAGTCATAATAGCCATAATAGGCCATGGACCATTTAACTAATATAAATACTCGTTGTAATCCTTTATTATTCATTCAATCAAAGTAAAGAACAATTCTAGTCTTCTTCTCTCTTCTTTCTTAAGGAGCTCGCACATGCTAAAAGTGGTGCAAATCTATCTCTTTCTCTTCTCTCTTTTCTTAAGGAGCAAGCACCCGCTAAAAGTGGTGCCCTATCCCGATACTATCCGCAAGGGTCATATCAATTGGTGCTTTCATTGAGAGACCTCGTTGAGGGCTTCCGATCTAAGGATTTAAAAAAAATTGTTCATCGCCAGTTACTGTTCACAGAACACTATTCGCCGGAAAGTTACTGTTCATCAGTAAAAAAAATATTAGGGTTTCAAAAAAAAAAAAAAATTTATTGCACTCGTGGATGTTCCGAAGTTTTCAGGGGACGATCCGGAGAGATGGATCTTTTCCATCACAGAGTACTTTTCGCTACTTAACACCCCTACTGATCAGCGGCTGAGGATCATGAGTTTTAATTTAGAGGGTGCGGCGACGGAATGGTTTCAGTGGATGACAAGGAATGGTTTGATCACTACTTGGACCAGGTTTGAGGAAAGCGTGAAGAATCGTTTTGGACCGTCAAAATATGAAGATCAGAAGGGGGCGTTATCGAAGCTGTTGCAATTGGAGACGGTCAAGGATTATCAAAGGGAATTTGAAAAGCTGATGAATCAGGTTACAGGTATATCGGACTCTTTGCTCATCTCCTTCTATATTTCTGGGCTCAAATTGCACTTGCAGCTGGAATTGTTAGCATCAAAACCTCTTACCTTGGGCTATGTGTTTTTGTTGGCTCGTATGTTTGAGGCCCGTTTAGAGGACAATCGGTCCACCGCAACCATCGCCAAGCCAAACGACTAGGTACAGGCTCAACATCTTGAGGAGACAACTTTTTATAAGTCGAACAAGGTGAAAGAAACAGAGGCTCGTGTTAAGGCAACTGTGCATAAAGAGAATGCAACTACAAAGAAAAAGGAGACCATTAAAGAGATAACAGATACCCTTACACCATTGCAAAGTGAAGTAGCTTCACTTGAGGCAAAAAGGTCCTTAGATGCTAATGAAGAGATAAAAAAAGATCATACACTAGTTCATGAGTTGGAGAAGCAGGTGGAGAAACTTCCAATGGAGTTACAGTTAAAGAACAACATTAGGGGGGCTTTAGAAACCAAGGATTCGCTTCATGATCTTCAAGAAGTTAAAACCAAGCGTGCTCTAAAAATTGATGATGAGGAATTTAAGAAGGCTAAGTCCGAAGCGACCAGAAAGATTAGAAAACTGGCAAAGGTTTATGATGCTTGGCTACCACCCTGGCTCGCATCTTGTTTGGTTGTTTATCAGCCTTATGTGAAGAACCATTGGAAAGAATTCATGTTTGTTCAAGGAAGAATATGGGATCCCGAAATCAAGATATATTTTAGACATCACCTTGAGGACAAGGTGGTTTTGAAGGAGTGGGGAATGATATGCCTGGGCCCAAGCCCAAGGCTCATTTATCTATTAGGGTTTTACTTTGTCTTATAAATACTCTTTGTAATCTTTTAGTTTATCAATCAATCAAAGTTTAAGATAAACAAATCTCTAGTTCTTCTCTCTATTTTCTGAAGAAGCCAGCACACGCTTGAAGTTGTGCCTTATCCCGATACAACCCCTAACCGGGTCGTATCAGAATATAATTATGAAACCATTAAAGTGCATGGTATAGTGCCAACATGGCACACCACAGGAAAAATTGGGAACCTATGGCACCGCCATATTGCACCCCCACATACTCATACCAGCGTTATACGAGCTATAGCAATTGTTTTATGTATTTTTTTTCTTGTTATTATTTGATTTTTTTCTGAACGTTTGACAACGGTACAAAAAATGCAATGGTAAAAAAACCCTTTTCCCATAAATACCCATTTTTATCATACCTACAACACGTTTAGGTCATTGTATGCATTGGGAGTGGACGAATTATCTCAATGCTTACAAAGGAGAGGACCACAAATATCCAAAATTAATGCTTGAAGTAGTTGGATAACAAGATTTATGGCTTTGACATGCGTCTTTTGGTATAACGGGTGCAAATAATGACCTAAATGTTCTGTATCATTCCAATTTGTTTGACAACCTCATTGACGATGTCAGTCTTGAGGTTCCGTATACGGTGAATGGTAAAACATACGCCAAAGGTTATCCTTTACCCGACGGTTTTTATCCCACTTAGGCTACTATACTTTTGTCAAAACATATACGATCGCACAAAACCAAGCTGATTTAGATTTTAAGAGTGCTTAATAAAGTGTAAGAAAAGATGTGGAACGAGCATTTGGTCTCCTCAAGGTCGTTTGGGATTATAGCACAACTCGCACGTGCTTACCATGTGAGTAAAATACGTAGGATTATGAATTATTGCATTATAACGCATAACGTGATATTAAAAGATCAAAAATTTCAAATAAGTAAATTTAACAAGATAAATGTTAGCCCCTTAGCCGAGAGTTATGACACACACAAAAAGAAACGAAAAGAACTACGTGACAAATATGTGTATAATGCTTCAACATGATCTTTTGGTAACACGTCAAGAACGACAACAACAAGAGGACATGTAGTTTCTTTATGTATTGTACTTCTATTTTTAACATAATATCGTATTTTATTTTATGTATTGTAATTTTACTTTTTAGTTTAACGAAATGTGTTTGTTTAGAAAAAAAGAAAAAAATGACCTAAAAGACCTATGGCGTATTGTTATAGCAAGAAGGTGTATATGTTATCGAGAGTTATATGTAAATTAGACTTGACCGGGCACCTAAAACACTTATAGGCGCCCAACTACACCCACTTACCCGAATTGAGGGATACATACGTCTCGGGTTAGTTATCTGACATTTACCTCAACACACTCTTTCTCTCATAGTTATTGTTAGATGCTAAATAATTCGATATTCTTAAGCCACATTTTAGATTAATTTTTACGAGTATTTAGTTTGAAGTGCATGATGTAATGAATTCAGTGAGAAAAATAATTAAAGTAAAAATGATGAGAAGTAATCTTAGTCACATATATCAAAAATGAGATGAGAAATTTAAAAAAAATGCATTTATTTTGTAAATGCATTTAAAATGTGTAATTGTCATTACTACTTCTTGTCATTCTCATTTTATTAGCGTTCTCATTTGATCCTCACCATATCTTATACGGTATAATACTTGAAGTAGGTTGTCATATTTGGAATACCAAAACAACTTGTCAATGGGAACTGGGGGTGCCCCTTAATTTTTTTTTCATATAAATGTGTGTCAATTCGGGATTATTATATCATGGATCAAACGTATAATGTTGCTTAACGGGTCAAATAGGTGCTTAAACGGGTCAATTAGGCTGCATTTTCTTTGAACGGCGAAAATATTATTAGAAAAGCTAGCAAAACAATGCTCAACTTGGAAAAAGGAATTACAATGACGATATTGCGAATTGACGGGTCATTTTAACCTTGCAACCAATTAAACATTAAACTCTCCTAATGGAGAGTTTTATTTGGTTACTAAGGGTATGTTTGGGCGCGAACTTATTAGAGTATAGCATGTAGCCTTATTTTTTGAGAAAATAAGCTACCATTAAAAGTACGTCTCGTTAAGTCTCGTTTGGCTGACACAGCTTGAAGGAACATGTAAAAAAACAAGCTACTAAATGGAATGCTAGTTAAACTAGCATGTAAAAATAAGCTCCAGCAACCAGCTCCAGCGATCCGCTCCAGCTCCTACTAGTGCCAAACATACCTTAAAAAGGCTTAGATACCAAAGGACTTATCTCCAGCGTTCATCTAAAAAGAAAGATTAAAAGCATTTTATTATTTCACTTATAAATATCTTATAAACCGTTAATCGTTAAGCGAAAAAATATACCACGACGACGAGCATTTAGTTATCTTTCTTTAGATATACACTTTGATATACTTTCGACAAACTTGTTTTTTTCGTATTTTTACGTTTTTTTCGGTGTTGAAACTTGCATGAAAATATCACATGTGATTAAACACTAATTTGAATATTCGTATAATATCACATGTGATTTAACACTAACTTCGAATTACATATGATTGCATATCATATATGATTTAACACTGATATTATATGTGATTTATCAGTAATATCATATTTGTATTTAACACTAATATCACACGTGATTTTATTAGTGTTTAATCACATGTGATTTTTCATGCAAGTTAAAAAAAAGCATAAAAACAATGAAAAACGTGTAAAAAACGATTTTTTTTTTGTCGAAAGTATATCAAAGTGGATATTGATAGAAAGATAATAAAATGCTCATAGTGATGGTATATTTTTTTCACTTAATGATTAACGGTTTGAGAGATAGTTAAGTTTAAAAAAAAAGAATGAAAATAGGTTTTGGGTTTAATCTCATCCATTAGATCAAGATGAAGATAGAGGGTGAGAATTAATCCCTTAGTATCAAAATAAATTTGGTATATAACCGAACTTAAATTGATTGTTAACCGAAAGCCAAGCTTGAGAAACAATGTTATCAAAAATCAATCATTTTTTAGGCTTCTTCAAAGAGAACAAAACCGCATTCCTGTACTTTCATATATGCCACCATATAGAGAAGAACGAGGCTTCAAAGACAAGATTTTGGAGGTTGTTGAGCCGAAGACCATTAAACCACAATACGTACAAAATCGTTCCTAATCAGAAGTTTTAATTTATTTCTTTTAGAAAAAACAACTTTTAAAGTTTTGGGTTTAATCTCATCCATTAGATCAAGATGAAGATGGAGGGTAGGAATTAGTCCCTTGGTATCAAAATAAAGTTTGGTATACAAATGAACTTAAATTTATTGTTAACCCAAAGCCAAGTTTAAGAAACAATGTTATCAAAAATCAATCCTTTTAGAGGCTTCTTTAAAGAGAACAAAACTTCCTGTCATTTTCACATATTGCACCCACATGGAGAAGTAACGAGCGCTTCAAAGGAAAGTTTGGCTGTTGGCCGAGGACCATTAAACCGAACGATATGTACAAATTGTTGCCAATCAGAAGTTTATTTATTTTTTTAAGAATAAAACAAACTTTAATAATTTTGCGTAAGCTTTACTGACATATTCATAAAGCAAGCTAAAACTAGACAACGATATAAATCACGTCATGTTCTCACATGCTCAAATATTTCTCTACCTCTTTACATACGTTATAACTTAGTGTAGGACCATCCTAAATAATATTAGAGGATATTGAAATTTTTATTTACCATGTTTTTCTTGTATGAGCCACTAATAGCATTTGGCCCCAATTTTTATAGCTTTGTAATGGAAACAAATTAATGAATTTCATATAAATATGGTTGTCTGTAGATGTATTCTGATTCAGGAAATAGACCTACTATTTCATAGGTTTTAGAGACTTCTCTAATATCCTACAACCCAGTACTAAGCACTCTATTTTTCACTCCCACAACGTCCATCATTTCTGCTCCTCTCCTCTTTCAAAACCCTAAACTGCCTCCACTTTCTCCATGGCTATCAACGATAACCCCCCACCTCCACCACCAAATGTTAACATGGGGAACCCTTTGGTGTTTCTAACATCAAATCCTATGTCCCGCTTGTACTTGATTTGGATCAACTAAATTACAACGCCTGGTGTGAACTCTTTACGTCTCATTGCCATAATTTCGGTGTTCATGGTCTTCTTGATGGAACATTTGTTTATACCAGTGCCAACGCGACTGAATAGAAGACATTGGACTCCCTCGTGAAAGTATGGATCTACGGTACAATCTCTACTTCTTTATTACATACCATACTCAAGAAAAATGTGTTCGCGAAGGACGTTTGGAAGAGCCTTGAGGACTTATTTCATGACAATAAATAAGCACGGGCTATGGAGCTTCATGAAGAACTACGATCTCTGGAACTCGGTAGTCTTTCTATTGGTGAATACTTTAAGAAGATAAAGGTAGTCTCTGATCTTTTGTCTAACATTGAATCTCCTATTGATGACAAAAATCTTTTCATGTATGATGTGAATGGCCTAGGAGATAAATAGGATCACATGGCTAGTATCATTTGTCACTTTAAAAACCCGCTGACCCTCCTCGAGACTCGGTCCATGCCCTTACTTGAGGAGTCTCGATTGAATCGCAAACAAGGACGTGGTCATGTTCCAGACAGCGTGTTGTGTGCCACTGTTGTGTGAAGTGGCTGGTTGGGTCTAGCAATACTAATAAAAGTGCTACTAACAAGGAAATTTGCTGAAAATTTCAACGTGGTCATTGCAGGTTAATGATCGTTGCAAGTATGTTCATCATCGTGCTTCACATGTTGGAAAACCTACTCAATGGAATGCTCATAATTATCCTCAAATGCAACATGTAATTTGTGGGACAATACCTTTGCGTGCTACTGGTACTTGTCCCTAATGGCCTCGTAACAATTCATTACATCAGCCCCTTATCCAACTGTAGGCCTAACTAGAAGCATTTTAGGCCCAGTTTCTCAAGCCCCCATTGTAGAATCTAAGTAATCTTTAAACACACAAAGAACAATGAAGAAATCTAGAGAGAAAAAGAGAGTGAGAGGTTGCTTCTAGTGAGAGAAAGTGAAAGAGAAAATATATTACTATGTGTGAAAATAATGAAACAACCAACACCTTTTTCATAGCATGGAAAAGGTTTATATACTTACAATATGGTCGGATATGGGCTTTGTCCATGGGCTTTTCCTTAACTAGCCTATTGAGTCTCAAATATTACTTAACAAGCCATCTAACGATATTAATGGAAGTGACCGATACTTTTGTATTCCTAACAATCTCCCCTTAAGGGAGGTCACTCCATTTTACAAAAACTTAAACCTAGCATACTATGCTTTGTCTTTAGTCATGTGCTCGCAGATTTGTTTTCTTGACTTTATCTTGTGAACATGGCATATTAATCTTTGACTTTAGGCTTGAGCTTGTTCTGATAGGCTTGACTTTTATGTGAACTTGAACTTCTTTGAGATCACCAACCAAGCATAATCTCTTATCATCATTTTGTGATCTTGTCGCCGTCTTGTGCACTTATGTCATTTGGACCGACATGCTCATACCATTGTTGTTTCTTGGTCTTGAAAGCTTGAATAAGACATATTTCTTGAAATTCTTTAAGTATAACAATTCGTCACTTCGAGAAAGACGTTTGGTATCAGAGTGACGGAAACTTCTTTGAAATTCTTTGAGTTTAATACTTCGTCACTTCAAGAAAGATGTACAGTATCAGAGTAGAGGAAGTCTTGAAACATGTACTTGAGCTTTCATGATGTCTTTACTTTTTTCGGTCAAGTATGAGCATGTGGCATTGAATCTTGACTTGTCTTGATCCAATAGCTGCGACCATTGGGATTACATGCATGAAAGGTTTAGTGATAATCAACAAGTATGGACGAAAGTGGCTTTGTCACTTTGTCGAATACGGTTGTAATAACCACGGTTTCCCGTTAATTAGTATAAATACTGCCTGTAATCAGGTAGAATTCTGAAGAATATCTGATGAGGTGTCATTTTATATACTTTTTCAGGGCCGTTTAACCTCCTAAATCGTGCATTTATGCCCAAAATAGCTACTTAATCGTTCATTTTCAGGTATTCAACATTTTGAAGGCATTTGGAGGAAATACACGTGACTTGGGCTCACTTGGAGAAGAAACAGACAAGACTACGGGCCTACACCAACATTGCTCAAGAATTTCTCCTCAGAAGCTGGAGACGGCGTCACAGATTACACGTGACGCCGTCACAAATCCTACCGCGACGGCATCATAAGATATCACGACGGCGTCAACCGCACGATCCAGCCCATTATCTAGAATATTCTTGTCATGACAACGTCAAGATTAAAACGCGACGCCGTCGCAACGATTTTCTTATAAATACAAATCCAATTTTAGGGTTTTAAGTGTGTAACTTTAGAGTAAAAGAAAGGGACGAACCCTAGTTCGTTTAGCAATTGTTAGGGACGATTTTAGGGCCTCAAAACCCTATTGTACTTCCTTCAATTCATGTTTTAATCAAGTAAGATTATCTTAATCATTCAATATGTCTATGTGTTGTTTGATTCATTATTGTTCTTGCTTTATCTTTAACATGCTTGGCTAAACCTTCTATTGTGTTTCTTTATGATTGTTTGAAACCTAAAATATAGATCTTAGTGGTATTGCTTCTTGTGATGGATATGCATGTTAGGTCTTATAAAACCAGCTTTTGTCTGTATCACTGTTGATATGTCTAGGAAAACATGATTGTGTAGAAAGGATATCATCGGGTAATAGTCTTCATACTACCTTGCCCCTTATATGGTTGATCCACTCTTAATATATTTCACATGCAGTTAATATACACTTAGGGGCCTTGTAATAGTCTTCATACTACCTTACTTGTGTGTTGCCTTAACGGAATATTAAATAGACGGCGGGTTCGTGTAATTCGTTCATGACTTAGGAAATAATTACATAGATCATCACAAGTGTGACAAAGCAACAACACTAGGAGAAGCAATCTAGGGAGTAATACATGATTAAATAAACACAGTCTTTTATTATATTGTTATCACCACTAGTTTAGTTAATATTTAGTTTAATAGCTAAAACCAAACCACCTCTCAAATATATGATTTACTTGCTTTCCATAAAACATAAAAATACAAAAATAATCTTCTCTCAACCCTTAGAATTCTGTTAGACCGTGATCAAGCCTTCCCAACCTATTCCCCGAGTGAACGATAACAACCCCCTGAGTCTTGCCTATACTACTACTACAACGATTAGGTGCTCTGCCTAGGGAGTTGTAAAACTTCATGTAGAAGTCCTACGACGACCGCATCAAGTTTTTGGCGCCGTTGCCAAGGAATAGTTAGGTTTTGATCATAGTTTAGCTTAGTTCTACTTGCTTGAATCCTTTCAAGTGAGACTTTAATTCCGCATATTAGCTTTCTTGTAGTCTATCTTTTTCTTTGTGCCCTTTGTTCGTAACATTTGTAAATTTGTAAATTATAATGAATAGGTATGGTTATTCTAGCATAGGTAGGTTTGATGTATTCTTCCGTAATCAACTCTTGGTGTTCCAACAACATCAAGATGAATCTCTCTACGATTCATGGACTCGTTTCAAAGACATAATCCGAAAAGTCCTGAATCATGGCCTTAGTATATGGACCCTAATTGAAATCTTTCTTAAACATCTCGACTCGTTATCCTGGCATATCATCAATTTGATAGCAGAAGGGGATCTTAGGAAGTTTAGTGATATAGGAGCATGGTATGCCATAGAGGATTGTGCCCAATATGATAAAAAAAATGTAGCAACCCAACAAGCGCTATTTCTGATGAAACAATAGCAAATCCAAATGCTCAAATAGTTAGGGATGATATGGTTAGGGTACAGGTACCTAGGTGTATGGTATGGTTAAATTATGATGAGCATGTAGATAGCCTAAGAATGATGGATAATGAGGTAGGAGTTACAAGCCCTGAGAGTACCATACAAACCCTACTGTCATTTGAAGAATACACACCGCTCGTGACACACCCGAAGGAAGTAGAAGAGACTTTAGGAATCCCGATGGAGGTAGAACCTTTAGATGAAACACAACTAGAGGATATAGGCTTGAATACTTGTAATCATGACATTCCTCTTAGTTCTAGGGAAGTTCCTAGTTTTGGCGAACCGAAGCCTCAACCAAAGCCTTTAGCTAATTGTACAACCTTAGATGTAAGTCTAGGAGACGAAAGAGATCCCCAACCACCCATCAAACCACATAGTTCAGATAGTTTTATGATGAACGTAGTAGAACCATTGACCATTCATACACCACCTTCACCTCATGTGGCATCTTTCCACCCTAAGGATTTATATTGCTATTATCGCCCATGCATTGATGATCCTAAGAAACATTATGGATTTAAAACAGGTTTATTAGGACATAGTGGATCCCTTGGTGTTGATTTTTCAAAATTGGGGATGATAGAAGATGATTGGGAATTAGAATATAAGGAAGTTTGTTTTTTAGGAAGATGACTTAATTCACCCATTAGGCCAAAAGAAGTAGAGAAGGTTAGGATTAGATAATCTCGCCATTTAGAGCATATATTTCCACCAATTTTTCAACATAATGCTCTTTCTTACCATAATGGTGTGTACCGTTACTATCACCCGCACTTGACCTTAAGTGTAAGGGTACCTCCCCTTTATTTGTTAAATAAGGATAGAGTTAGGCTCGTGACTCGAACAAAAACAAGCGCTTCTTGGGAGGCAACCCAATTTACTTTTCCCGTAAATTATGAGTGTCATGTGTGTTTTAATTCTCTATAGTTTGTTTTATTATGTTTGAACTATCTTGTAATCATGCTTTGTTTGTCTTTAACCTCGTCTTAACTTCAATCAAAGGTATTTTGCAAATAATAAGTGTAGGGGAATTTATTCGGCTTTTGAGCCAAAGTTCAAGCATGTTAA
>BQNB010141455.1:412-17268 GCA_026074375.1 Tanacetum coccineum
GTCACTTTTAAGTGTCGGGGTATATAAGGAACTTTTCCACTTGGTAAAGTTAGTTGTTCAAAATATCTGTGCTTCCATTCTAAAAATATCTTTTCCAAAACACTCTCATCTCTCTCTCTCTCTCTTCTTTCTCTCTCTAGAATAACTCACCCCTCTTTCTCCTTTCTAGATCTAATTCGTGTATGTTATATGTTATGAAGTGATTACAGGATCCTACATCAACCCTTCATCAAGTGTTGATCGCCCAGTCCCTAAAGTCATTGCTCTAATTGCTGAAGTAGTAGCTCCAGAACCCGATGCATCAACCGGTTCACCCTCCTCAACAACTGTTGACCAAGATGCACCATCACCTAGTAACTCACAAACAACACCCGAAACTCAATCTCATGTCATTTCTAAGGATGTTGAAGAAGAAAATCACGACTTAGATGTTGCACACATGAATAACGATCCATTCTTTGGCATTCCAATTCTAGAAAATGTTTCTGAAGCATCTTCTTCTTCGTACGTTATTCCCACCATTGTGCACATTGCTGCTCCTAACTCAGAACACGTTACCAAATGGACCAAGGATCATCCTTTAGACAACATCATCGGTGAACTCGAAAGACCTGTTTCCACAAGACTCCAACTCCATGAACAAGCCTTATTTTGTTACTATGATGCCTTTCTCACATCAGTTGAACCAAAGAACTATAAAGACGCATTAACTCAAGCATGTTGGATTGAAGCAATGCAAGAGGAGCTTAATGAATTTGAACGTCTTGAAGTCTGGGAACTCGTTCCTCGTCCAGATAAAGTGATGGTTATTACTTTAAAATGGATCTACAAGGTGAAACTTGATGAATTAGGAGGAATTCTAAAGAACAAGGCTCGTTTGGTTGCTCGTGGTTACCGTCAAGAAGAGGGAATTGATTTTGAGGAATCCTTTGCTCCAGTGGCTAGACTTGATGCTATTCGAATTTTCCTCGCATATGCTGCTCACATGAATATGATCGTCTACCAAATGGATGTTAAGACGGCATTCTTGAACGGCATTCTGCGCAAAGAAGTTTATGTCAGCCAACCGAACAGGTTTTGGATCAATACAATCCAAATCATGTGTACAAGCTTAAGAAGGCTCTCTATGGGTTAAAACAAGCTCATCGCGCGTGGTACGATCTATTGTCAAAGTTTTTACTCTCTTTGGAATTCTCTAAAGGAACTGTGGATCCTACATTGTTCATATGAAGATAATGTGAAGATATTCTCCTGGTACAAATCTATGTTGATGATATAATCTTCGCATCTACTACACCTGAACTATGTGACCAATTTTCAAAAATAATGTGTTCCAAGTTTAAGATGTCAATGATGGGTAAAATATCATTTTTTTCTAGGACTACGGATTTCACAAAGTCCCAGAGGCATCTTTTTAAATCAGTCTAAATATAATTTAGAATCTTTGAAAAAATATGGTATGGAATCTAGTGACCTCGTGGATACTCCCATGGTAAAGAAATCCAAACTGGATGAAGATACACAAGGGAAAATCGTTGACCTTACACACTATCGTGGAATGGTGGGCACCCTTATGCATCTCACAGCCAGTAGACCAGACCTTACATTTGTTGTATCCATGTGTG
Source organism: Tanacetum coccineum (assembly GCA_026074375.1). Classification (NCBI taxonomy): domain Eukaryota; kingdom Viridiplantae; phylum Streptophyta; class Magnoliopsida; order Asterales; family Asteraceae; genus Tanacetum; species Tanacetum coccineum. The sequence continues at coordinate 2,038 of BQNB010141455.1, forward strand.
CCCAGCATCAGGCAAAGCCTGCCGAAAATCACTTACATGATGTAAAAAGGATCTTTAAATACCTAAGGGGAACCGTTAATAGGGGACTCTGGTATCCAAATGATTCTTTTATTGCTCTAACAGCTTATGTAGACGCTGATCATGCGGGTTGCCAAGATACTAGACGAAGTACATCTGGAAGTATGAAATTATTAGGAGAAACACTTGTTAGCTGGTCATCAAAAAGGCAGAAAAGCGTTGTGATATCCAGTATGAAAGCTGAATATATAGCCTTGTCTGGCTGTTGTTCTCAAGTCCTTTGGATGAGATCACAACTTACCGACTATGGCCTTGGATTCAATAAAATTCCAATGTACTGTGATAGCAAAAGCGTTATTGCCTTATGCTGCAACAATGTTCAACATTCTCGATCAAAACATATTGACATTAGATTCCACTTCATAAAAGAGCAAGTTGAGAACGGAGTAGTAGATCTTTACTTTGTCGATACAGAGTATCAGTTAGCGGACATCTTCACTAAATCCCTTGGCAGAGAAAGAATTGAATTTCTTATCAACAAGCTAGGAATGCGAAGTTTTACGCCAGAGACCCTGAAACAATTGGCAGATGAAGCTGAAGAATAGTGATGGTACCTATTCAAATATCATGTATATAATATGTACATATATTAAACCCCAGAAAAACCAAAAAGTTTTTCATTTTCAGAAAACTTTTATAAAAACAAAATAAAATATATAAAATATTTAAAACCAAAGAAAAATGAGAAAAAATGAGAAAAATATAAAAAGATGTAATAATGGCATGTCTTCTGAAAATCAATAACATTTACGGTCTTAGAAATGTCATTTAATAATGATACGAGGCTGTAAATAATGTTCGAGCAGAAGTTCTTCGAGCAAAATGTTCCAATGTTTTCAAAACTTGCCAAAAGTGTCTTTGCTAATATTATCAGATAGCAACCCGGTCATCATCTTAAAGCAAGTATGTTCAAAAAAAACTTGACTAATAACAAAATTTATTCTTGGGCATGTCTACTTAAGACCCATGCAAAGGCTTGAGTTTACTTTTGCAACAACAACCCGTGCTTTTTATATTACCATGAGTGTACGTGTCAGTGCGCGTATGTGTTAAAATAAGAGAAATCTTATTTCATGGTGTTTGATTTTCAAAATTAAAACATTTTTTCATGACATTTGACTTCTCAAACAACGACTACAACTCTTTAAATAGAAAACGGGTCATTGTTTAAGGGGGAGAAAATGTCAAATTATCTTCTTCAGAAAGTCATTTGATAAAAGGAATAAAGTTTTTTTTAAAACAATAATAGAATATCATTTTTAAGGGAAGTTGATTAAGTTTAGCTTATGTGTGCCTTATATGTTATGTGTTTATGCCTTTAGGGAGTAAAAGTGTGAATTAAGTGGTTAGGTATGCTAGTTAAAACATTAGGGACTAAGTGTGCCAATTGTTAAACTTGTATTGCCTAATAAATCTTATATTAGAAAATTAAAATGATTAGAAACTTCCAGGGGGTGAATGTTTTTTCAAAACGAAAAATTTGTTTTATAACACACACAACCCCCCGTCACCTAACACACACTAGCACACTTTAAGAAATATCTCTTCCCCAACCCACTCGAGTTTGCCATCCTTTGATCTACCATTTCATTAATTTTCACGATAAAAGGTACTAGAAAAACCTTTCTACACCCCCCTTTTCTTAAACTATCATACTCAAGGATTGGGATTTATTTAGTTTTGAAACTTGAAAAACCCAATTCTTGAATTAGGTTTCTCAAATCAAAGAGTCATAATCTGCATAATGATTGAGGGGTTATGATCGCTTTGGTGTGTAGAGAACTCGCTTAATTCAGTTTTGTGTATGTTTAACAAATGAATGTGATATGATCAATTGAATGATTCGAAAATTTAGGTTTTTGGGTGTGGATGTTTAATGTTATGTGGGTTTTGTGATACGAAGCCTTGTATTCTCATCGTTGAAATGGTTAATGAGTCATTAAAACTTACCCTTATTTGACAATTTCCATGAAATATATTGCTAAAAATGTTTTTTTTGCTCTAATTGTTCTAGTTTTGATGAATCCATGATTATGGATGTGCTAAACAATGTTCTTGTAATACAAAAAAGTTACAAGAATGAAATTTTAAGTGTCAAACAACTTGAAAACTCGAATTAAAAATCATAATTTTTAGACCTAACCGAATTCGCAGTTCCAGTAGTAAACGAATTCACAGTTCTATGTTTCATCCGAATTCGCAGGTGTTAGTTCTAACCGAATTCGCAGGTGTTAGTTCAAACCGAATTCGCAGTTTGCCTTAAGAGACTGAATTCGCAGGTGTTAGTTCAAACCGAATTCGCAGTTTGCCATAAGAGACCGAATTCGCAGTGTTAGTTCAAACCGAATTTGTAGTTTGCCTGAAGAGACCGAATTTGCAATTTTCTTTAGTGTCCGAATTCGCAGTTTACTTTAGGACCGAATTCGCAGATTTCTTTAGTGATCGAATTCGCAATTGGCAATAGTAACCGAATTCGCCAGTTTTTTTATAGTGACCAAATTCGTTGTTTACACTTAGTCAACCAGATTCAATCATACTTAAAGGAAACAAAAGGCTAATTATCAGAAACACTTATATTTTAATCAGAAGGTGTCTTAAAACTTGTTTTAGATAGCAAATTTAAAATTGGTTATCTTTGGAATCTAATCAAGTTAACATTGGATTAAGTCAACTAACCCAAATTAAGTTCATCCTTTCCCTGATTAGATTTCTAAATGTGATGCATACCTTAGGTGTCATAGCTTGAAAAGGTCGTTATAGTGTCTTATATAAACTGTATTGATTCTTTCTTAGCAGAATCATGAGTATCACAAAAGAACAACAACAAGACCTTGATGATGCTCTTGTTCTACAAGAACAACGTCTAAGGATTGGGAATTGTAACTACAGATTGAGCACAACATTCAAGCCCAAGGAACCCACTTTTCAAGTTTCTTTAGATGTTCTTTCTCTCACACCGTTTTATCAAGCCTTCTTGATCATTGCAAGTGTCCCTGCCATCTACATGCATGAATTCTAGGCTACTGTTTCCTATCACAAGCACTGCATTAAATTCAAGATGAACAAAAAGAATTACTCTTTTGATCTGGAAACGTTTAGAGATATCTACAAATTTGCTCATAAACACTGGCCAGAACTTTGTTATCCACCATTTGAAGAGTAAAATTCTTGCGTTTTATAAGAGAACCTGTTACTCTGGAAAAGTTGAAGTCACTCTCATATGTCAGGTTGAAACTCTTACTTAACCCATGGAGAACATTTGGAACTAAATATTCCATCACAAATGTCTCAGTGGGTAAAGTAAAACTAGACTCGATCTACTTCGTCCTTCTCGAGCTCAAATCCTTTGGGGTATGTATCACCAGAAGAATGTTGACTATGTCTATCTCCTATGGGAAGACTTAGTTTATCAAATCAAGAACAAAGTGTCAAAGAAGAACAAAGACATGTACTATCCAAGATTCACCAAAGTTATTATCAACCACTTCATGTCACAAGATCAATCAATTCCAAGAAGAAACAAGGTGGACTGGCACATGGCTATAATGACCATATCTACCACAATGAGATTCATCCCCCAAGCCATGAAACTGATTCAAAAGTACGTGCCATACTTCCTGATACTCTAACAAATCAAGCTATAAAGGATTCGGAGGCGTACAAGACTTACCATGATTTTGCTACTAGAAAGGTGGTTCCAAAACCAAAGTATGTACGAAGATCAACCATGTAACACCCCCAAATTGGGTCGCAGCGGAATAAGGGTCCGGGGCATGTTACTTCAAGATCAATAGCACAAGATATATAAGAACGACCAAAAATCTTTAAAACTGATACATTAGATTAACAAAAAATTGATACAAATAGCCCGAAGCTTTAACTTGTTCCTTATTATTATTACAAAGATACTGGTTCACAACACATGAGTTTCCCAAAACATAATACAACCATATCTTTAGCATGACATCCCAAAACAAAATCACCAATGTATCATTGGCACCTTATGCTTACTGATCTCCTGAAAAACATTGCTTTAAAACGTCAACAATAATGTTGGTGAATTCATAGGTTTGATAAATCATAATATGCAGGACCGTAAAACCCGATTACATTTACCTAAGCTCATGAAACTGAAGCTCAACAATCTTTCTCGCAATATTATATATATTGCAATTTCTGCCCGATTAGATGTTTAACTGTGAAACATCCCCAAATCCGACATGCTATACGTTCGTTCCCGTGATAGCTAGTCAACCCGAGCGGATGTCAATCCCAAATAGATCTATTCATAATATTCGCGCTCACATAATGTAATTCACAACTACATAAATGCAATTGACAATTCATGATAATTGGCTCAACTTGGGTTATCGCTACTTAGGCAAACATGTAATCAATATAAAATATACACTTGCGTCCAATTTATAAAACAAAGCATGTTTCCACCCAAATTTTATTAAATCATTGAAATCGTAAAAATATGGGGCTATGAACTCACCTTGAGTTCTGATAATCCAAATATCACAGATAACGCGTCACGCAAATCGTCAGATGCAACCTATTTAATTTAAGGTCGTATAAGTACCATGTACTTCGATTAACTAACATCATATACAGGTCTATGTTAGTTACATCATACTATCGTTCGGGCTATCATAATTAAGAGGTCATGTAGTGAACGTATGAGGAGCTAGGACACTTTAAATCGTAAATCCAACAACTCGTCGATACGCCACCCCGAAGAGGCCTCATTATGAAACTCCCTAGTAATATAGTACTTTGATAACCACATATAATTCTATATTGTTCAATCACCATCTAATTGTTTTGGTAAAATTGTGTTTAATAAGTTAAAACGTTTATAATTATCGTTGTAGTAAAACCGGCGTAACTTTCGCGTTTTAAGTCCGATTTTGACGTTTCTTATGCCCACGCTTTCGTATTAGGACGAGTTATCATAATTTGACATTTTCATATTTTTGATCCTCTGATGAACAGTACTTTTACTGTTCATACCAGTTATAAATTCATTTTTATAACTTAAATTAACGTAATACTCGTAAACGTCATATTTTATTCGTTATAGCTCCGTTTTTAGCGATTCTTTCGAGTACGATCTCGTTATTGAAAATTCTATCATTTTATAAAATAAAACTTTCTGTCATGAATAGTGTTTTTACTGTTCATAGTTTATAAAATTATTTTTATAAACTTTTAATTACCGAAAACCCGCGAAATTCATAACTAATTCGATATTAATTGAAAAATTACGATTCTTATCATTTTGGAATCCTAAAAATATGTTTTATTAGTTAAAATTATCAAACTTGCTGTTTGATTTAGTTTTTTTATAAAAGATATTTATACAATACGTTTAATTAACTAAACTCTTAATTAGGCGTAACTTTTTCGTTATTTATCCGTTTGACAAGTTTACTTACCTTTTCGGAATCGTTACGAGACGTAGAATATTAATAAAACATAATTATCCACTGTTTGGAAATTACGATTCCCAAACAGCCTCTTAATAACTATGTATTCGACTATTTATTAGAACTTGTTTTATATACGTTTTAACAAGTAATTTCCACAAGTTTTTTACCCTAACTCTTAATATACTATATTAAAACATATTATTATAATCCATAGTTCAAAATTGTCCAATTTGTCAAGTCATTTAAGTCCTTACAATATTTATAAACCATAATCTCCATAAGTAACTTTTTTATACTACAATTTCAACCATAACGACATAACATCAAAATCAAAAGTTTACAAGCTTTTACTTTCCATTATGACTTTATTTTAGTGTCCATATATCATGACTAAAAGCTCATAAAACTATATTTACAAGAAAAATCCATGTTTACAAGTTAAACATATCCTAATGGTGATTTCACTACATAAACATCACATATACATATAATCATATAGATGAAAAGTTAAGGGCTTTAGATAACCTTAATGAGATGATGAATGATGATGACAAACAAGTGCTAAACCCTTGTTTAGACTTTAAACCCAAGATTATAACCAAGAAAACCCTAGTTTCCAAAGCAAAACCCTAATCTTGATTTATTGCTTCAACACTTGAAAATGGTTAGCCAATGTTTGGAAACATCTTATAATGTCTTAAGAATGATGTATGTAGGTGTGTATAGGTGGTAGAAAATTTGATATGGATTTGGTACAAAGGGGTGTTTGAGCCGTGGCATATGAGAGCACCAAAGGAGGAGTTTTTGTGATTTTTAGCTAAGTGTTTTCATGAATGAATTTCTATCACGAGTGTAACAATTATATATGGTAAGTCTTTGGTCAAAAAGTAAGGCAATATCTAAGTCAAAAAACATGTTGAGGTATTAGGGATGCTTGTTAGTCAAGGGAACAAAGTATAGTAAGGTTTAATGAGATGATATGGTACAAAGACCTAGTTGAAAGATTTATTTCATTTTTCTTGTATAAATTGCAACAAATTCGTCCCATGTATGATATATATGATATATTTTTGTAACTTTTATGTATTGGGTATAAAAGTGGGTATTTGTTGAAGCGTAGAAAAGTTTTGGGGGTTCCGGGTATGCCTAAACGTACTTTATCGCGAAATGTACATAATTTACGTAACTGATAAAAATGAAATGAACAAAGATCATAATTATTCTCAAAATAATTATTTAATACTTGCTTGATGTAAACGCTTAATTGTTTGATGCCCGTTTACATTGAACGCTAATTTTTAGCTTACGCGATTTAGCTTAACATTTACGATTTAAAGCAAACGCGTACAATACAAAAATGAATAGTAGATTTATCGACGTCGTCAATGACTTGAAAACACAGGGTGTTATAAACCAGGGAGAATACTGATCAAGACCCTAAAGCTTCTCCAGGTAAAAGACTCAAAGCTACTGCTAAGGTGGCTACATCAAGAAAGAAGAAGCTACCGGCTCAAGGATTGGAGACTTTATCAGAAATTGCATTGTCTAAGGCTGAACAGATGAATATTGCCACCAAACGAAGCAAGACATAATTTTATAGCTCTCACGCAAGTGGTTCAGGTGCAGATGAAGGAACTGGTGTCTCACCAAGGGTTCCCGATGTACCTACATATGGATCTGAAGATGAGCAGATTTCTTGGAAGTCCAGTGACGATGATGGTGATGATGATAATGTAAGTGAGAGTAAAGACGATGATGATAATGTTGATAATGAAGATGATGATGGTCAAGATGATGATAATGAACAGACAGAATCAGACAATGATGGTGAAGACTTTGTTCATCCTAAGTTCTCCACTCATGATGAAACGAAAAAACAAGGAAGAAGAAATAAAGAAGAAGAAAGTTCATATCTTGAGAGTACACACCATCCATTTTGAATCCACTAATGATGAAACATATAATTATGTAACTCAAGGAGACAATGTTGAGGGAGAAGAGCTGGATCAAACCGGGGGTCCAAGAGAAGAAGAGCTAGAAAAGAACCTGAATCAACTAGTGCACCAAAGGAGAAGACTTCCAAGTCATCTGACAATTCTAAAGAAAGGTCCAAATCTTATCATACGTCTACTGGCAAGTCTGCTCAAGCAGAGGAACCAATACACGCTGACGAAGACTTAGAAGAACCGCACATCATGAGGGGGGGAAAGTTTGATACATGATTTACTGAAGCTCACCTGTTGATGAGACCACCTGCATCCTGATAGTTTCAGAAACCACAATACCCCAACTCCCACCGTGATTGGAATAAGACTTTGCCTGCTAAACATGGACGCATTTGTTATTTTTTTTTGGTTATGACCTTGGATAAGCACTTTAGCTTGGAATAAAGATCCTCGTGAGTCATTTAATGAACTGATGGACACTCCTCTAGAGTTCTCAGCATTCGTGTTTAATCGCATAAAGTTATTACCTGACTCTAGAATTAATTATCCGTTCCAACAATGAGTTGATGAAAGGTCGTGTAAGAGTATTGGTGGAACTTGAATATTTCACACCTCATAGTTTGTAAAAGACTTAGGAATGCTTGGAAATACTTTCATAGTTTTAAATGCCTTAAAGTTGATTCTCACTGAATAGATTTAAGCTTATTAATTCTTCAAACACGATCTCGAATATGTATGCGTATAAAGTTTTACTGATTCCGACATGTCAAAACCAGCAAGGGGGAAGGAGTAGATGTATACTTGATAGTGTCCTTGGCCTTCTTTTGAGGTTAGCTTCTTTTGTCTTTTGAGGTTAGCTTCTTTTGATTTTAGGTTGTGTTGAATCTTTCGGGTACACTATTTCTATCACATGATGGAAGAGACATCTTGTCATTAGCCAGTATGCATTATTTGCATCCGTAGGGGGAAGTGTTAGGAGTATAATTATTTAAAACATGATAATGATTCTTTTTGATTCAATTAGTGTCTTGCCTAACCGGTCAATCACTAAGCTTATTCTTAAAATGAGTAGAAATATTTGATAAAAGAGATACACATAGGTATGATGATTTCTTTAAATAGTCAGTATCCTGCAGGAAGAAATGTCTACATTTAGGACTTAGTTGACTTAGGTGTTATCATTTCAACTACTTAGAGGGAATACTTGTGACATCCGGGACTTTGTTGACTTTGGTGTTACAATTTATATCATCACTATCATGTAAGAAGAAATACGGACATCCGAGACTTAATTGACTTTGGTGTTGCATTTTCGAGTTATTTGTGTACTTTGGATATCTGGGCTTTATACATTAAGACTGCTTGATGCGGCTTGCAAAAAAGTTCTGAATCTACTCAAGAAAGGATTGCTGGTTTAGGGGGTAGCTAAGACAACATCAACACCGACAACACCAACCACACAAGCTCAAGTTACATATGTATCTGAATCTGTTTCGTACTTAAAGTTTGAAGCAAAGACTTTCGTAACTTGGAAAGAAAGTTGAAGCAATACTGAAGAGTGCTTGGACATAGAAAGATCAGATTGACAAACTTCTTGAAAGAAAGAAGGTTAATGAGGAGCTTAGAAATGTTTGTTGGTGGGAGATTGTACGAAAGAGACCTACTGCTGCGACAAAAGAACCATATGATTTTATCATATGATGTTCTCATCATTCAGGTCAAACCTCGTACAAAATATACTTGTGAAAATATATATGTAGTGTAGACTTTATGGTGATAATAAGGAGTGCTCGAGTACAAAATTTTCAAGAATTTCTTAGTAAATTCAAAATCTTTCATATTATTGTACTCAGCACTGTCTTATATACCCTCAAAAATTGAGGGGGAGCATTAATATGTTCCAGTTCGGTAATATATAACATTTTGTCCTCGAAAGTTTAATCAATTGATATCCAAAATATCAAGCGATTAACATTTTGGATAAGGGGAGAAAATGTGATTAAACTGAATATAAGATGTATTGAAATGTGATCATAAAATGGACTCAATGCACTCCACACTTAGCATGTACTACGATTACGATGCACATGTTAAGGGGGAGCTTTTAGTGATAATAAAAAACTCTCAAAGTGTAAACCTTTTGATATTTATATCAAACACTTTGATTGAATTTTCAATGGTTTTGAAGGATTGTGATGGAATACCCAAAAGACCGGCCATGTTCTTAAATTTATGGAGATATAAGGTGGTTAGGCATAGGTATTCAAATCCCATGATCCAGCCAGAACCGGAGGGATCTACCCAGGGATATCCACTAGTTAGTGTAGAAGTCCTTAGGTATGATACAAAAGGAGAAAACGTGAGAATCGGGAATAATGCCGACTGAGATGGAGCTAACACTGGAACAAACCCAACAAGGTGTTAGTTATGAAGTCTCGGTAAGCATTGAAGGGGTTGAAGAATGAAAAAGAAATGTAAGGATAAAGGGTGTAAAGAAAGAAGCCCTCCATACACTTAGGCAGAAACCGGGTCAATACATAAACTGGCGGAAACACTAAGGTGTTGTCTGACATTGAAGACAGTCATGGACCCAGTGACGCTAAGCACAACCCTCCCCAGCCACTCAAGGTCTCTCAACAGACTCTTGTTTCATTTCTCACGGAGATTACACGCATTTCTATCGACTTTCTCACTCCGAGTTAGTTGATATTGAAAAGGTGGCAGTCTGCTCCAGCCTCCGATCACTAAAGCAAAAGTGCACTATTGTGTCTAGAGCCAAAAGAGATCATCCATAAATCTCATTAGGACACTTGTCATAATTATGCTTGCTATCTCACACAATGTGAATAACAAGAAATATATATTAAGAGTCCTACGCATTATCCTTGTGATTTTGCCAGAACATCCGAGTGATACTTAAGTATTCACAATGAAGATGGAATTCCTGCTTGAGTCAACATCAAACAAGCTCATGGTAGGTGACTTGTGTGATTCAATACGAATCAAACTTGTGACAACTGGAAAGAAACGATGGTGCGATTCTATAAGAATCAAACTTGTTCCAGTATATGAATTGACGATTAATGATGAATTTTTGAAATGAGTAACACTCTTGATGTGTCACAAAACCACTTTAGCAAGTGACACGTCGATTGATTTTCAAATCAAATTTTCTATTTCAATCAGTGAGATAGTAACTCACTGGTTCACTCTTATCGTGTTGTCTGCTTTGAGACGTTCCGGTAATGAGAACATGCTGAGTTTGATGAATCTAATACTTATGTGTCAAGGAGATTCTTCTTAAATTGAATCTACCTGATCATAGGTCAATCCTCACGGATTTGAAGGTTACTCCAACCAAACACGGGCGAATGACAAAGCCATATTCGCCCCCTGCTCTATTGCTAACTGTTTTAATGCAGGAAACTTAAAGATGGAGGTGTACCTGATTCCAGCTGTCTCACAAGATTCATAGCCACATGCTCATACCCTACCAAAAAACATAAAGACATCATGAAAGCTCAAGTACATGTTTCAAGACTTCCTCTACTCTGATACCGCACGCCTTTCTTGAAGTGACGAAGTATTAAAGTCAAAGAATTTCAAAGAAGTTTCCATCACTCTGATACCGAACGTCTTTCTCGAAGTGACGAAGTGTTAAAGTTAAAGAATTTCAAGAAAGATGCAACATTAAAGCTTTTCAAGTCAACAAATCAAGTAAGGTATGAGCATGTCGGTCCAACAATCACAAGTTCACAAGATGGCAAAGTTAACAAGATGGCGAAATGAGATTATGCTTGGTTGATGATCTCAAGGTGTTCAAGATCACATATTCACATACAAGTCAAGATAAGGAACAAGCTCAACCCTAAAGTCAAATATCACTACATCATGTTGACAAGATAAGAAAAAGAAAGAAGTCTGCGAGCACAAGAATGAAGACCTTCATAGTATGCTAGGTTTAAAGTTCTTTAAATTGGAGTGACCTCCCTTAGGGGGAGATTGTTGGAAACACGAAAAGTGTCGGTCACTTCCAAAGTTGTAACAAGTTGATAAGTGCTTAATTACACATATCTTTTACCTTCAAAAACGAGCTTAAATGACCAAAAACAGACAAAAACTGCCAAAACACATAAGTATTAGATTTCATCGTACTCAGCATGTTCTCGATTATCGGAACGTCTTCAAAGACGACTTCACGATAAGAGTATAAAGTGCATGTTTACTATCTCACGAGTGATGTAGAAAATTGATTTGAAAATCAATCGGTGTATCACTTGCAAAATGTTTTTGTGACACACGAGAGTGTTTATTCTTTTCAAATATTCATTTAACAATCGCTTGATCATTTCCTGGAACAGTTTGATTCTTATTAGAATGCACCATCGTTTCTTTCCAAGTTGTCACAAGTTTGATCCATAAAGAATCGGCACTAGTTACCTTACCTTGAGATTGTTTGATGTTGGGCTCAAGAGGATTTCATTCTCATGTGAATACCTAAGTATCACTCGGATGTTCTGGCAAAATCACAAGTATCTTGCGTAGGACTCTAATGATATTACTTGATATTCACATTGTGTGAGATAACAAGCTAAGTTATGACAAGTGTCCTAATGAGATTAATGGATGATCTCTTTTGGCTCTAGACTCAATAGTGCACTTTTAATTTTAGTGATCGGAGGCTGGAGCAGACTGCCACCTTTTCAATATCAACTAACTCGGAGTGAGAAAGATGATAGAAATGCGTGTAATCTCCGTGAGAAATGAAACAAGAGTCTTTTGAGAGACCTTGAGTGGCTAGGGAGGGTTGTGCATAGCGTCACTGGGTCCATGACTGTCTTCAATGTCAGACAACACCTAAGTGTTTCTGACAGCATATGTATTGACCCGGTTTCTGCCTAAGTGTATGGAGGGCTTCTTTCTTTTCACCCTTTATCCTTACATTTCTTTTTCATTCTTCAACCCCTTCAATGCTTACCGAGACTTCATAACTAACACCTTGTTGGGTTTGTTCCAGTGTTAGCTCCATCTCAGTCGGCATTATTCCCTTTTCTTACTTTTTCTCCTTTTAATCATAACTAAGGATTCTACACTAATAGTGGATATCCCTGGGTTAATCCCTCTGGTTTATGGCTGGATCATGGGATTGAATATAAAGCCTAACGCCTTATATACTCATAAATTTAAGAAACATGGTCGGGTTTTTGGGTTATTTCTCACGAATCTTCAAAAACATTGAAAATTTCAATCAAAGTGTTTGATATAAATATCAAAAGATTTACACTTTGAGAGTTTTTCATTATCACTAAAAAGTCCCCTTAACTTGTGTATCTAATCGTAGTCCTGCTAGGTGTGGCAGTTCATTGAGTCCATTTTTTATTTTGATCACTTCTGTCAATATACATTAAGTCCAGGTTAATCACATTTTCTCCCCTTATCCAAAATGTTAATCCCTTGATATTTTGGATATCAATTGATTAACCGGTCTTGGGGACAAATATGATATATTCTTATTAGGATTATCATTTCATACCTCAAAACACAAAATAGAAATAATAGATTTTAGAGAGAGAAAAGTAAAAAAAACCAAAGAATTTGTGTTACTTGTTTCACAAAAGAAAAATGAGAAGCAACACCCTCTCCACACTTGGTGAGGCTTTAATAGCTCAAGAGTGCTAGACAATTCTAGTGGGCTATGTGGTTGGGCCGGTTTCATGGAACAAAATGGGCTGAGCCCGACAACTTGCCAACTAGCTTACTAAATCTCCCGTAAACCTAAGTTTTACTTATACAAGGCTCGGGAGTATTTAATGACCATCACTTTAATATATACACGGCTAACAATTCCCCCTAAGGGGCGTCGGTATTCAATTGAGGATACTTCTTGGGACGTCTTGAGTCTTCGTCCTTGTATTCTTGGGAATTCCTTTTGAAGATCCTTTTGCATGCTTGAGATCTTTGGATCTTGATCTTAACTTGATATATTTGCACAAAATACTGGATATCGAGGTCTTTGGCCATTGATTTATCTTGACTATGAGATATCTAAATCTTTATCCTTGTAACTTATGCCGACTTGCCGATCTTGTGGTCTCCACCCTAATGGATCAAGATCTTGCGAAAGCATTCTAACATTCTCCTCTCAACATTTTCTTTTAACATGATACTATGTACACAAAATGTTCTTATGAGAAGTGATGTTCATCTGAGATTGCAGGAAGACTTTGACTAGATTGAGCTTTTAATTGAGCTTGAGGTGGTGAATCTTGACTCAGCTAGAATGAGGTTGTAACGCTGTCACTTATACCTGAAAATTGATGTTAGTGATAAACAACAGATATAGATGAATATGGCTTTGTCATTCGTCTTAAGTTCGGTTACATTAACCTCTAGTTTCGTGAGGGCCATTTTATAATATATATACTCTACATGTGATCAGGTAGGTTCAATTTAGAAGAACCTCCTTGACAAGGTTTCCAGCTCAAAGTGTTAGATCCTCTAACGCGATTGCATTAGATTTACTGTACTTGCTTGTTCTCATTACTGAAACGTCTCAAAGCAGACAACACGGTAAGAGTGAATCAAATAGAACTATCTTTTTGATTGAGTTGTCGATTCATATACTGGACCAAAATCGATATCCATTTGACACAAGCTTGATTCATTTAGAATCTCGCAAGCCACCTATCGCAGAGTTGTTTGATGTTGACTCTGGAAGTATTTCCATTCATCACTGTGAATACTAGAGAGAATCACTCTGAATGTTCTGGCAATTATCGCAAGGATAATGCGTAGGACTCTTTTATACCAAATGTTGTATAATGATGTATGACATTTTGTATATAGGAATTTATGTCCTAGTGAGATTTTTGATAGATCTCGTTGGCTCTAGACTCTATAAGTGCACTTTTGTTATTTGGTGATCGAAAGGATGGAGCGGACTGCCACCTTTTCAATATCAACGATCTTGGAGTGAGAAAGCCGATAGAAGCGTGTTGATCTCCGTAAGAAATGAAACAAACTTCATTTGAGAGAAGCCTGAGTTGCTGGGATGGGTTATGCATTGCATCACTGGGTCCATCAGCCTAAGGTTGTGTGGAGGACTTCTTTGTTTTCACCCTTTATCCATACTTTTCTTTTTCATTCTTCAACCCCTTCAATGTTATTCCAACGCATCCTCATTATCACCATGTTGGGTTTATTCCCGTGATAACTCATGCCTTGAATAACATTCTTCCCAATCTCACTTTACTCTTTTTTTCAATCATACCTAAGTACTTCTACTCTATCTAAAGGAGTGTCTCTGGGTAGATCCCTTCGGTTCTGGCGGGATCATGGAACAAAATTCCTAACCTTAACCGCCTTATAACACCGTAAGAAACAACAGTTGGTCGGTCTTTGGTATTTCCATAGTAGCCATAAAACCATTGAAAAAATCAATAAACGTGTTTGTGAAATCATTTATAACACATTGAGAGTTTTCTATATCACCAAAAAGCCCCCTACACATATGCATCATATTATGAAAGAGTTTTGCACATGCGAGGTCAAGAACGCACTTATAATCAAGAGATCTTATCCATTATTAAGCCGTATTGATCACATTTTAATCACTATTCTCCCCCTCAAAAATTGCATATGTGGTGACAATTTTTGACATAACAAGTGAATTAAAATACAAGTTAATGTGCGTTGATCCACTTTTAGAGTAACCAAACAATGGGAGAACAACAAAGCATGCCGAATGAACTAATTATCAAAAATTTATACTC
>BQNB010141456.1:0-17268 GCA_026074375.1 Tanacetum coccineum
CACTAGAGAGAAAATGCATTCTTTTGAACAAGTTATACTTTGGGGCTTGAACAAAAGGTGTATCTGATCAATGAATAATACCAATTTCTGTTTAGACTCTTCTGCTGCATTTAATGTTGGATTAATTGTGTTAATTAATTCGATCGTTTTCCTTTCTAATGGGAGTTATGAACATTGATGGTCATTAATATTGGATTTACATAATAATTGTTTGTCTCTAATAGCAATACACCTATTAGACAACAGTTACTAGGTTAATATTTATTATAATCTGGATTTTTAATAAAAGTGTAACCATTTCCCTACAATCTTAAGAAAGACTCTGTTTAACAGAATTATAAACACTTATGATAAATCTGATTAATAATATTAACAGATTTTTACATATAAATTGCTTTCTGTCGATACCAAGATTGAGTTTCTTTGGAAATCAATTTTAAGCAAACATGATTATATATATGATTTTTACTAAATTAGTGAAAGTGTTTGTTTGACTTATCTATTTTATTTTATAAAGGGTCAAATTTAATTATAAACTAGATATTATTCTGATGCTTGGTAGTGGGAGCAAGTTTTACATTTATATTCATGACTTAATAATCTACCAAAATTGCATACGAGCAAGTATACTCGTTCAATTATAGTAAAGTCGGGTAAGTCAAGTTCGTTCCACGGGACTTGGTTATAATCATTATATAATAGCGAAATAAGCAAATAGGTTGTCACAATTCCTAAAGCCTCAAAATTCGTAAAACAATTCAAACAATATTCTTTCATTCTTAAAACAATACTTGTGCTAAAATCCACTTCATTGATAAGAGTGTTTGATTTGGTTTGGTTAACCCGTTTGTATGTCTCACAAATCTTGTTTATATGATTTTGATCCTTGGTGTATTTCACAAAACCATATGTATATCTTAGGATGTTAGTGAGCCCTTTTGACCTACACTCACCATCAAACCTAAGCCATTTTTAATCCATTTGCTAGAAAAAAATGTGTATGTCAAGTTGTTCCAACGAGCCCTTTCGGCCTATACTCGAGTTTAAATCATTCACAAGCCTTTTTAATATGTTAATTTGATTTATCAAAACCCTTACTCATTCGTGCACTAATTTTTAGAGAATGAGAACATATCCGGAAATCCTTTCGGCCTATAAATCCGTTTATGTTTCATCAACATATCAATTAGACAAATGTAAAATTCAAACAAACTCCAAGACAACACATGAAATCATGCATACAAAGATTAACAAACACTCAAAATCAAATCCATTTCATTTGACACAAGTATAAAACACTACTCCATACTTATTCCAAAGATCAAACTCAATTCGATAATAAGATCCATTTCATAAAAGTAATAAACTTCTGGATAATATAATAATATAATTTTGATTGTACCTATTCAAATGATTACACGAAAACTTGGAATTATAGCAATCCAAATGCCTCCAATCAACTAAATACCCACTTTGAAACACCAACAAGGAACCAAAACTCTTTCTCCTACGTTCTTGCCTTGCTCTTGGAATTCTCAGAGGTAAATCAGCCTTTTGGGATGATAAGAAGGGTTTTCCCAACCTTTGTCAAGGGTTGGAAAGTAGTAGATGGGATATATTTTTGTGTTGCATCCCCATTCTTTATATAGGCTCTAAATCAACTTCTGGAGCAAGAAATTCGGATATGAACTGGATTTAGGGGTAATTGATCGGACTATCATTAATAGAGATCATTAATACTTCAATAAATGGCATCATAAAATCCAAGATGTACCCCAGCCGGGCGGCTAGAATAGAAGCCGCGCGGCTCCTATGCGCTTCTCCAGCCTTGTGGCTCCTTTTTCAGCCTTGCGGCTGGAATTTCGTCCAAAATGTAAATTCGCGTTTTTTTTGTTGATTTCTTCTTCCCGGTTTCCATACTTTTGTTTGGGTTGGCCCATACATCTTTTATCTTGTTAAAACTCTTGTTATTGAGCTTGTAATGGGTCATCGATCTTAATATTAAATCTTCATTTGTCGGGAAGTCTTTATCTTCACGTTTTCTTCTTCTTTTCTCGTCTTCTTCCATCTTGGCTAACTATAAACACATAAACTTCATTTTGCATAATATTAGTAATAAAATCTCGTTATTTAGCCATATATCTCATATAAAACCATATTTAATGCTTCCTCAAATATACTTAATTTGAGCGTTATCAAATCCCCCCACGCTTGTATAATTCCAACAACATATCAATCATGGTTCATAAAAATATAATTTCTCTAATGAAGAACAATCATTGCTTTAAAGTTTTTATGCGAACTTTTGACAGTATCCGCACGATTTTCGAACTAGATGGCATAACTAAGCACCTCACGAATAAGAATTTGGATATTTGAATTCACTCAACACTCGAATTTTAATTTGGTGGTGTAGGTAAGTCACTCATTGCTCAGTCATGATTTCGTGTCATACCATAGGCTTGTACAAGTATCAAAACAAATCCGATGGGGCGTGAGCACCCGATAAATCTATCAAAAGGACTTTTATGTGTTGTAACTTTTAGGCTTTAGGTTGATAAAGGGTATGGATAAGGCATGGGAATGTTTGGAGTAAGGTGTGTAACCAAATAGCATAAGTCAAAAAGTCTACAAACCAAGCGTTGCTAGCTACCACATTCCGCCATCCGTATGAATTTTGAATGATGATACACTTTATTATATTATTATTATTATTATGTATCCTGCCTTAGCACTTGGATAGTCTCGATACCAATTTTCTTCATCTTCCTCCCTCTTCATAATATGTAGCCCATTGGATTTATTCATTGTCATCACTTTTTTCAATGACTTATTCATTTTTTTATATTATTTTCTTTTCTTTATATATATACATATATTCGATCAACCTCCGATCGACGATCATCATATACCTGTAACAAACACAATGTCAGAAGACATGGAGTTAGCAACTTTCTCAAAATTCATAAGGATTTCCCACATAACAACCATCTTTCCAAGTAGCTAGCAACAAACCAATAGACTTTGACTAGGGTAAGGCTAGGCTAAATGGTGTATACTTTTCTTTTTCTCTTTTTAGTGGATTTATCAATTAAGAACAGGATGGCTCAGCATGTTGTTCTAGGGGTATCTAGCACTAAAAATGAGTGCTAACAAATGGGTCCATAAGGGAGGTTAACTAACCGATGTGGCTAGCTAAAATCATTAAATATAATTGGAAGGCCATTTGGTGTAAATCATAATTTGCCTTAATCACTTAAATTTACCATAATCACGCGAACGTGATCTCACTGCGGAAATATAATGCATAACAAGTACAAGTTCTAGAATTGAGTCAATCACCGGCACACTCATAATAAAAGATTGAGCATAAAAGATGTATGCTACATATGAAATAGGCTTAAATCCTCATAATTTAGTAGAAAGGCTATAATTTGTGCTAGCAAATGCCATCAATCCTAGAACGGATCGTTCAAACAATCAGGATATGTCAAAAAATTCAAATAGCCTCATTCGTCGCTGGAATAATTTAGTTGTTTTTAATATATGTGTTTTACGTGTGAAAACAACTAAATTCTCGAGGGCGATAATTTTATCCCTAAAATTTTAAAATTTACACTAAAAATTTAAAATAGACCATTTTTCCAATTTACTTCCCTCTCCCAAACTCAATTTTTGCATTGTCCTCAATGTAAAGAAACGAACTTCAAAGTAAAGGAAATGGGAAAATTGGGACAAATGATACTCCCCGGATCAATTTTGCATTTTCCGTATGTGGTTTTGAGTACGTGAATTGAGTTTCCCCGAAACTCGGTTTTGATAATCCATCAATACTTCTTTTCATGTCATCCTTATAAATACTGCAAATAAAACATATATATACTCGACATAATAAGATAAACAAACATCCTAAATTTCCAAATTCCAAACCAAATTATTTAAGAACATAATAATAAACATCCTAAGAATAATGGTAAGAATATCCATCACAATCTAAAGTGAAAATCAAACTTCATCAAAACACTCAATCCTTCATAGCATCATCATCATCATCAAACCCTCTCGAAGATCCTCTAACATCGTAACCTGATATGGGAACACTAGATGTTCCATAATTCGCTCCATCATAAGACTAATTACCCATGTTCGGGTAATGTGTATAGGGATGAGGATAAGGCATGTATGCGTAAGGGTATGGTGGAACATTTGGTGGGTCATAAGTGGGATATGTGAAATTTGCTTGATCGGCTAAATGGTGGAGAATAGGCATTGAATGTTCAAGCATATAATTATTTCTCATTAACATCGAGTCTCTCCACACATTACCACGCTGAATTTCATCCAAGTTTACATTCCAATCACCCCAACTTGATTTCAACCCACTAGGCTCCTACCCTTGTTCCCTTACTTCACTAGTGGCATTGGCAACTCTGTCGATCCCAATAATTTGTATTCATCTAAATCAAGTTCTCTTGCCAACATATTAGTCTTCCATTTTTGACACTCAATAGGCTCTGAACACTTTTCAATCTCATCATCCATAAAATATCCTAAAGATTTAGCAATTTTAATCACATAATGACCTCTACAAATTAGACTACTTTCTTTTAAACCTGGACCATGTTTGCTAAGATGCTCATCAATCACCCAAGCCAATTTGATACCTCGAGATTCTTCCAATGCATTCATCATCTATAAATCTCTTTTTTGACATCTCTCCTTGCTTCCCGTTCTATGAATCAAAGATCCAACAATGAGTTTATGCACAATCCTCATAAGTGGCTCTTAAATGAGCGATTGCCTTGGGTTGGTCTTAGTTGGTCTCCCAATCTTTTTCCAATAGGCATCATAATCAAACTCTCCATCATCAACCTCTAATTTGCTAAAATGTGTAGCAAATAATTGGTGCTCTAAGTCACTAGGCTTATATAATCCCAAAAGTACAGCAAATTCCAACAAAGTGAGCACATGTTCTCTTCCACACAATCTAAACCAAATGCATTTTTCTTCATTAGGTTACTCCTATCTATGTCTTTCTCAAAATACGTTGTAGAAAAGAACTCTGAACACCACTCTGGATAAACAACCCCATCAATTGATAAAGCTCTCTCTCAAGAATAGTCTACAAAAACATCACCATCTTCGTGAATGTATTCCAACTTCATCATTTCTTACAAAGTCTCATCAAAACTATAAACATAGAACATTGTCCAATCGGCTACTCGAGGTGTACCTGTATTCTTTTGTTGCAATTTAGACAATTTCTCACAATAAGTATGTCTTTCCACTAACAGTTAGTCTTTCTGCTTCAAGTTTGCATTTGTAACCGTTTGTAAAGTATACTCAATCACTCCTCCATGATTCCTTTTCTCATATTTTGCAATAAGCGGGTTTGGTTGAGTATTCCTCGTAGCTTTCTGCAAAAAATATTAATTATAAGCTTAAACTATCACATATAAACGAATGAAAGTGTTCATGGAAGTGTTGGTACAAAATTTTAAAGGTGAAGGGGATCAGAACAAAGAAGCCGCGTGACATGGCCTTCCAGCAAGCCGGCTTCTTTCTCGTCGAACACTCAGCCACACTACACGGTTCCTCAACCGCGCGGCTGGTTCGTGTTGCCGTGTTGGTTTGTTTTAAACTTTTTTTTCAGGCATTTTTCCGCACTTCCTAATCAACTCTAACTTCTCCTAATGCTTAGTAGGCACTCCTAATTGTCTTAAACTATTTATTATCATAACTTAACTTTTCTAACTTATTTTGCCAATTTCGCGAAAAATTTCATAACTTCTAACTAGTCATAATCAAATGGGTCATTTCTATAACCAATCTAGCATATCCTAGACATTACAAATTATTCACTTATCCTAGTGGTATCCATAGTTCTTAACAAGAATCATTCAAAATTCGTTGATGTGTCATTGTGTGTAGGTAATTTATGTATCAAGTTTTACTATTTATATTTTGTTGACTTTACCTAAAACAATACCTTAACGGGCAGTGTATCCGATCAGTTGTAGCTTCGTTGGTAAGTAGGGTGTCGAACACTAAGAGCGAGAACATCAATTCCTAGTTCTACCAGTATTTTAGTTATTCTACGTTAGTTCTAATCTAAGTTAATCTTATGTTAAGTTAGATATATTTACTTGGATACGCCGTATAGTGATCAGCAATACGCCGTATCTCTTCTACAGTATATACACGTTTTAACATGGGTTCAGTCTGAAAGACTGGCACGGGGATTTGTGGTGACTTAACCTACTTTCTCTACTCTAACACACGCAAGGCAAATAACAAAAGGTAGAAGGGAAATCTAGCCTATATTAAGGAAACTGCGTCAACCATGATTAGTCTAATTAAATGCAAGGTTCGTTTATTCTAGTGCAATGATTGTTTTACTATGTTGGTGTTTATATCATTCGCAAGGTTTAGGCGGGACTTCTTATAACACCCCGTGTTTTAGGGTCATTGATGACATCAATAAATTCACAAGTTATTTTTAGGTTTTTACGCGTTTGCTTTTAAATCGTAAACGTTAAGCTAAATCGCGTAAACTAAAAATGATCATTCAATGCAAATGGGCATCAAACGATTAAATGTTTACATCAAGCAAGTGTTAAGTAATTATTTTGAGAATAATTATTAACTTTGTTCATTTTATTTTATCGGTTACGTAAAGTGTTTACGTTTCGCGATAAAATGGCGTTTAGGCATACCCGGGAATCAATAAAAACAAGTTTTAAACCCATTTTAAGAAATTTATCTTAGGGGGCTGTTTGTAGTTTGAAATTTACCTATATATTATATGATTTTATAAAATACTACATGTCCCAATGATCAAGGGGTCATAAAGAACTCGAAAAACCGATTAATAACGAAGAAGATACGCTATTTAAAAAGTACTATTCACCACAGAAACTTATACTTTTTAAAACATCAATAATATGATAAAACTCTTAATTTCAAGATCGTGCTCGAAAGAATCGCTAAAACCGGAGCTATAACAAATATGATACGACGTTTACGGGTTTTACGCTAATTAAAACGTAAAAACGAGTTTATAAGCTGTAATGAACAGTAAAATCACTATTAACCTCAGAATATCAAAAACCTAAAAATGTAATATTATGATCACTCATCTTACTACGAAAGTGTGGGCGTAAGAAACGCGAGAAACGGACTAAAAACGACAAAGTTATGTTATTTTTGCTAAAGGCGTAATTATAAACGTTTTTACCTTATAAATATGATTTCGCTAAAATGATTAGATGGTGATATAGCTATATAGAGATATATGTGCTATTAGTTATCAAAGTGCTATATTACTAGGGAATTTTATAATGAGGCCTCTTCGGATGGCGTATCGACGAGTTGTTGGATTTACGATTTAAAGTATCCTAGCTCCTCATACGTCATGTCATGACCTCTTAATTATGATAGCCCGAACGATAGTATGATGATAACTATATAGGATTATATATGGTAGTTGTTAGACAACGTACTTGAGTACTGATACGACCTATATTAACTAGGTTGCAGTCGGGCGTTATCGTGACCCGTTTTTATTTAGGATATTTTATTATCAGTTTACTCACTCAAGGTGATTTCATAGCCCCATGTTTTAAATGATTTTGATTTATAAGTTTTTGGGGTGAGAACATGCTTGTTTACAAATGCATTTATATGGTTGATTGTAAATTGATTTATACACTTGTTTATATGTCTCGGAATGAGATAAAATACTTGGTTTACTTTTTAGATGTAAACACATACTTGACTTTTACTCAAATGATTACGGATTAGCTTAGGTTGCATGAACTGTAAATCACATAGAGGTTGAGAGCGAATGATATAAAATAGATCTATTGGGGATTGACAAACCCCGTTCGGGTGATTAGCTCTCACTAGTTCGAGATCGAACTAACGAACGTTATACCATGTCGGATTCAGAATGGATTGGTGTCTACACGACCAGCAACTAAATACTGATGAACTTTTACCGTGCCTTGAATAAAGTGGCATACTTTTAAGGTCTACGTCACAGTTTCCATGAACTTAGAGTAATCGTAAGTCATTGTCTCATACACATTTTTGAATATTTATGTTGCCTTGAATAAAGTGGCAATACATACTTGAAACTTGTTGGGATATTTATATTGTGGTCATTTCAATATATACTTGAAACATTTTGGGATTTATACTTACAAAAACCTATGAATTCACCAACTTTATGTTGACGTTTTAAAGCAATGTTTTTCAGGGGATCAATAAGGCACGAGGTGCAAGAGATACATTGGTGATTATGATTTGGATGTCATGCATTAAAGATTTGGTCGCATTATGCTTAAGTATAATTGCTAAGGGATAGAAATCTTTGTAATATTAACAGGTGAACAAGTAAAGCTTTGGGCTTTGTAATAAACAAATTTGTTAAATCCAATGTATCAGTTTTAAACGACTTTTAAATGGTCGTTCTTTATATATCTTGTGCTATTGATCTTTGAAGTAACACGCCTTAGATCGTTATTCCGCTGCGACCCATTTTGGGGGTGTTACAGATTGGTATCAGAGCCAGGTTATAGAGAACCAGGTCAAAAATGTTTTGCTGGAACCATTTTCAAACATTGCTTTAGTGCAAAAGGGGTTGCACGGGACATACATGTATACATACATGCATATACTAGTTGCTGCATTAGTTGGTTAGACTAGATGCTTACATGATACATATACGTGTTCATATTATAGTACGTACATTACTATGAGGATATTATATATATATATATATATACAAAGATGAGTACGCAGACTTTCTATGAGATAGACAAACACTAGAACCCTGTCAAGGTATGGTGGGTTGCACCATAGCCTCATGACCATACACGATAACTATGTAAAGTTAGATGAACATAATGTTCGAGTATTGTCCAACGTCGAGTAAATTTATTAATTAGGTCGAGATGTGTACCAATTTATGACTGCATCTCAAGACAATTCTTGTTTGATGAGTTGCGAGATGGAGCCATGACAAGATTGTTACACAACTCGAGGTACTTGATAAATTCCCTCAAGGATGGTTAGGACTTGTGAGGGATTATGTGAAACAATTACGCGTAATTATAGTGGTAAGACCACTATATGAATATTTGTCTGATATGTGCAGACACACTACTTGCTTACTTGCGGACGCAACTTAGAAAATGGCACCGAGAAGAACTACGAGGGCTAAACCAGCCCCAGAAACAACAACTACCACCACATCTGTCACTAATGCCCAGCTTCAGGCAATGATTGACCAAGGTGTCACTGCTGCACTGGCAGCACGTGATGCAAACAGAAATGGTGATGATAGCCATGCTTCAGGAATGGGTGTCAGAGGGAATGAATACGCTGCTCGTGAATGCACCTACCCGGATTTCCTGAAGTGCAAACCCTTAAATTTTAAGGGCACTGAGGGAGTTGTCGGACTCACTTAGTGGTTCGAAAAGATAGAGTCTGTCTTTAGTATAGGCAACTGCACAGTAGCATGCCAAGTCAAATTTGAGACTTGTACTCTGCAAGAAAATGCCTTGACGTGGTGGAACTCTCGCGTTAAGACTACTACTCCAGAAGTTGCCCATGCAATGCCATGGAAAACGTTGAAGAAGATGATAACAGACAAGTACTGCCCGAGGGGTGAAATTAAGAAGATTGAGTTTGAAATGTGGAATCTAAAGGTGAAGGGTACTGATGTGGTAACCTATAACCAACGTTTCCAAGAACTGGCACTAAGGTGCGATCGGATGTTTCCGGAAGAGTCAGAAAAGGTTGAGAAATATGTCAGTGGCTTGCCCGACATGATCCATGGCAGTGTGATGGCAACTAAGCCGAAGACCGTGCAAGATGCCATTGAGTTCGCCACTGAACTAATGGATAAGAAAATCAGCACTTTTGTTGAAAGATAAGTTGAGAACAAGAGGAAACTTGATAACAACAACCAAGCTCAACAACGACTTCCCAAGAGACAAAATGTGGCTCAAGCTTACGCCACTGGGACTGGTGAAAGGAAGGGGTATGCTGGGACTCTTCCATTGTGCAACAAGTGTAAGTTTCATCACAATGGCCCGTGCACTGTAAAATGCACAAACTGCAATAGGGTCGGTCATCTGACCAGAGACTGTTGGAGTTCTGCTGCTACTAACAATCAGAGAACCCTCACTTGCTATGAATGTGGGAATCAAGGATACTACAAGAGTGATTGCCCGGAGTTAAAGAATGGGAACCAAGCTGGAGGTGTTGGAACACGTGGAATGGTGCTTGCCTTAGTAGGAGGAGAGCCCAATCAAGACCTTGATGACATGGAAGATAATACCAATGCTTAGACTTCATTTCTTTAAGAATTCTCGTTATACTTTTGCTTAAATTTTTGTTGTACCGAATGATTTCAAATTATATATCGAATCTATGTATTGTGAAATTTCAGCCAATCTACTCCAACTCTCTAAATTATTCATGAAAGTCATTCAAAAAATAAAAAATAAAAAATAAAAAAAATCATAACGCTATTTTAACAAAAATAAGCAATGCATCGTTCGTCCTTAATTATACATAATTTGATCACCTATGTATAATTCAGGAAGGACCATGTCGTGCTGAGAGTAGTCACCTTAAAACTTCTTGTCAAAGAAATAATTTTCTATTCTATTAAGTTTGTGTGCGTATTCATAAAACGCGTTTACTTCGGTAAATTGAATTAGTGACCATAACAACTAAGTAGACCTTTACTCCATCTTACTATAAAGTCGACGCCATCTTATACCAAATCTTAAGCCAAGAAGCTGAGACACATCACTAGTCACCCTAGGACAAACCGCTATCAAACTTGTTTGCCAAAAGAGTTACGCCGATGTGAGATGGAAGCCTATAAAATTTCAAATTGACAACCGAGTTATGCTTATGATATCTCCTAAGAAAGGTGAAGTACGCTTTGGCAAACGAGGGAAGTTAAACCCTAGATAGGTTGGACCTTTCAAGGTGTTGGAACAAGTTGAATCCGTTGCTTACAAGCTTAAGTTTCCACAAGGGCTGAGCAGGGTTCACAATACGTTTCATGTATCCAACTTGAGGAAGTGCTACGCTAACGAATCCTTAGCTGTTCCGTTAGGTGGACTTCACCTAAATAACGAGCTCTGGTTTGTCGAGAAACCAGTGGAGGTCATGAATCGAGAAGTCAAACGGTTGAGACAAAGCCGTAACTCAATTGTCAAGGTTCGATGGAACTCTAGGCAATGTCCTGAGTTACATGTGAATGTAAAGACCAATTCGGGAAGAAACATTCACACCTTTTCACGGAAGCTAAACCGTCGTCAAGTGCCGTTTCATAAGCCTTGAGGACAAGGCTCATTTAACAGGGGAAGACTATAACACCCCGTGTTTTAGGGTCATTGACGACATCAATAAATTCACAAGTTATTTTTAGGGTTTTACGCGTTTGCTTTTAAATCGTAAACGTTAAGCTAAATCGCGTAAACTAAAAATGATCATTCAATGCAAACGGGCATCAAACGATTAAATGTTTACATCAAGCAAGTGTTAAGTAATTATTTTGAGAATAATTATTAACTTTGTTCATTTTATTTTATCGGTTACGTAAAGTGTTTACGTTTCGCGATAAAATGGCGTTTAGGCATACCCGGGAATCAATAATCACTAGTTTAAACCCTAGATATTTCTTGATAAATATCAAGAAATATCAAGAGATATTTCATACACTTGCTTCCTTAACCATGGAACTTAGTTAGAGTTAACTAATGATCCTTAACCATGGTTAGCTCCTATATAAAGACTTAACTAGTAAGATAAACACACATAACACATTCCTAAGGTGTAAATCATCAAAATCTCTCCCTTTTCTCTCCTCAAAGCCCACGGCTCACTTAAGCCATCATACATAATCCATGCTTTGATTTTCAAAGATCATACAAGCATACACACATCATTCCTAAGATACACTAAGGTGTTTACAAGCATTGGTTAACCATTTGCAAGTATTGGAGCAAAGATTGAAAGATTAGGGTTTCAAACCTAATCTAGGGTTTCCATTGGTGCAAGCTTGTGTTTTTGATCTAACCAAGGGTTTGGATTTGTTTGGTCATCATACTACATATCATCAAGGGTAACTAAGTCTCTTTATGTATTCATACTTATGATTTTATAAAATACTACATGTCCCAAGGATCGACGGGTTATAAAGAACTCGAAAAACCGATTAATAACGACGAAGATACGCTATTTACAAGTTTACGATAATTAATACTTTTATAAAAAGTACTATTCACCATAGAAACTTATACTTTTAAAAACATCAATAATATGATAAAACTCTTAATTTCGAGATCGTGCTCGATAGAATCGCTAAAAACAGAGCTATAACGAATAAGATACGACGTTTACGGGTTTTACGCTAATTAAAACGTAAAAACAAGTTTATAAACTGTAATGAACAGTAAAATCACTATTCACCTTAGAATATCAAAAACCTAAAAATGTAATATTATGATCACTCGTCTTACTACGAAAGCGTGGGCGTAAGAAACGCGAGAAATGGACTAAAAATGACAAAGTTATGTCATTTTTGCTAAAGGCGTAATTATAAACGTTTTTACCTTATAAATATGCTCGCCGCTCGCTAAACTGATTAGATGGTGATATAGCTATATAGAGATATATGTGTTATTAGTTATCAAAGTGCTATATTACTAGGGAATTTCATAATGAGGCATCTTTGGATGGCGTATCGACGAGTTGTTGGATTTACAATTTAAAGCATCCTAGCTCCTCGTACGTCATGTCATGACCTCTTAATTATGATAGCCCGAACGATAGTATGATGATAACTATATAGGATTGTATATGGTAGTTGTTAGACAATGTACTTAAGTACTGATATGACCTATATTAACTAGGTTGCAGTCGGGGTTATCGTGACGCGTTTTTATTTGGGATATTTTATTATCAGTTTACTCACTCAAGGTGAGTTCATAGCCCTATGTTTTAAATGATTTTGATTTATAAGTTTTTGGGGTGAAAACATGCTTCTTTACAAATGCATTTATATGGTTGATTGTAAATTGATTTATACACTTGTTTATATGTCTCGGAATGAGATAAAATACTTGGTTTACTTTTTGGATGTAAACACATACTTGACTTTTACTCAAATGATTACGGATTAGCTTAGGTTGCATGAACTGTAAATCACTTGGAGGTGAGCGCGAATGATATAAAATAGATCTATTGGGGATTGACAAACCCCGTTCGGGTGATTAGCTCTCACTAGTTCGAGATCGAACTAATGAACATTATACCATGTCTGATTCAGAATGGATTGGTGTCTACACGACCAGCAACTAAATACTGATGAACTTTTACCGTGCCGTGAATAAAGTGGCATACCTTTAAGGTCTACATCACAGTTTTCATGAACTTAGAGTAATCGTAAGTCATTGTCTCATACATATTTTGAAATATTTACGTTGCCTTGAATAAAGTGGTAATACATACTTGAAACTTGTTGGGATATTTATATTGTGGTCATTTCTATATATACTTGAAACATTTTGGGATTTATACTTATAAAAACCTATGAATTTACCAACTTTATGTTGACGTTTTAAATCAATGTTTTTCAGGGGATCAATAAGGCACGAGGTGCAAGGGATACATTGGTGATTATGTTTTGGATGTCATGCATTAAAGATTTGGTCGCATTATGCTTAAGTATATTTGCTAAGGGCTAGAAATCTTTGTAATATTAACAGGTGAACAAGTAAAGCTTTGGGCTTTGTAATAAACAAATTTGTTAAATCCAATATATCAGTTTTAAATGACTTTTAAATGGTCGTTCTTTATATATCTTGTGCTATTGATCTTTAAAGTAACACGCCTCGAATCCTTTTTCCGCTGCGACCCATTTTGGGGGTGTTACACTTCTTCCTAAACATTATTCAACAATCCTGTCACAATCATTGAATGTGTCATTAAGCATACATCCATTAATTATAATCTATCTTAGGGTTTTGGTAATGGTGCGCTTACTAAACCCTAGCTTATGGAGACTTTACTAACTTATTGGAGTCCAGTTGTCCAAATCTACGGGCGAGGAATCTGAACTAATATGGTTATTTATGATCCTACATCAATCTAGATATATAAATTACTGATATGGAGAGCCTCCCCGACATCTAGCTAGCTCTATACTTTGCATTCTTAGACCCAGTTGAATGGAAGGTCGCATATTTAAGCACATAAACGAGTATAAATTGATAAACATAATTAACATTCAACATAGAAAGGGACAATCTTATAACAAACCAAACATTAAACTTTCATAACCATGGCTAACACCTAAAGGTGTTAGCCAATAACCATAGTAACCAATACACAAGTACAAATCAAACAACTAAGGTAAACTAACCGAGTTAAATGAATGATACCAAGAATCGAATGGTTAATAAGAGTATGAGATAATTACACGGTGTTTCCTATGGATTAAAGCTCTATGCTAGACCTTTTTGCTCTTATTGCCTTCTGAGATTCGTCTTTTTTGGTTAGTGTTTCGAAAATATGATTAAGCACACCCAAAACTCGTGTTTAGGGTTTGTATTTATAATCTTCTAAAATTAGCCTGATATGCCATATAGGGTTAGTGGATACGACGTATCGAAGAGTCCTTGAAGTGGGTGCCACAAGTATAATACTCCATAATGTTCTTTGTCCTTATCTTGAATACGACGTATGAGGATACCTGGATATGGCTTATAGGACTTAATGTCTTCATGGCTTCTGGTGAAGTGTAGGTGCAGATACGCCATATCTTCTTGATGGATATGGCGTATAGAGTGTTAGGACAATATCCTTCTTTATTTCTTCGTTTAAGCTCCAAAATGCGCTCCTTTTAGTAACTCTTCACCAAATTCTCCATATTTACTACAAATAACTATTTTGAGCGATTAAGTACTAATTCATGCATAAAATATGTAAAATGAGCAATTTATATGGAATAAATGATGCAATAACCAAGGTTCAAGACTTTTTCCATTAAGAAATTTTCTTGTTAGATCACTAGCACACAACCAAGCACCTCACGAATTAGGAAAATAAAAACACTCAAATCACTCGACTAATCTATGTGGTAACATGTAACTAATTCACTCAATTGCTCGGTCGTGATGAGTATTCTATCATAGGCTTGGCAAGGATATACATCTCCACTACTAAAGCTAAGGAGTGACAAGTTTAAATAGGTAAATTAGGTTTAAAGGCTTGAGGGTTTTGATCACTCTTTCTAACCTCTATTCGATACCAATATTCCAGAAAAGGAAACTAAGACCATACATACATATCCGTAACTACGAAATAGACACATATGACTGCATTCAAGCCCTAGCTCGAATAGGCTAAAGAATAGGATTAGTAGTCATTTACCAAAAGTCATAAACTAGTAGGGGTGTCAAACATATATACACATCTGTAATGATGTAATAGACATATATGATTGCAATATTCCATCACTTGAGTAAAACTAAGGGTGAGGATGAAGAGTGATATAGGGTATGGATCTTCTAACTTTCACCAAAAGTAATAAACCAACAAGGTGGTTGAATCACACATACATGGCTGTAATGACGGAACTAGAACTTGCATAGACTCGATGCATTTTCCTCATTACGGTAATTACCTAAGGTTAATCATTAGGAAAAGGGAAAATAATTGGTGTTAAACAAAATCAAACAAACAAATAGATTAAGTCCATATAGATCATGTATAAGGTATAAAGTTGCTAGTTACTTTCCCGACCATCCCATGAATAAGGCACAAAATGAAAGACTAACTCACGCTCTTAGATGGAACAATCAACATGCTTAGGAAACACGAATTAGACTCATAAAATGTCTCGATCAATAGGTTAATGAAAACAACCCTTAGTTGGCGTTCCCATAACGATCAACTCCCAATCTTCCCATTTACAACTCAAGTGGTTATTTTTCCACTTTATACATACTTTTACATAGTTGATTTATATTATGTACCAACTCTAATACAACAATACTCTACAAACATCTTTTTTTGTATTTTTCTAATTTTTTTTATTTTTTATAACAATAACTAAAATTCAAATCTAATGTGTAGAATTTCACCATCTCATGACCATGATAAATCTGAATAATTGATATTCGATCATAATAACGAAGTAGTAAGAATACACAAGGGAACTACTACTTTTACATTCCTATTGCATTGTGTAATTTCCCGACCTAACCATGGATAGAAAATCAACACTTTGCCTAATTGCATTGTGCAATTTAACCAACCATACCAGAGATAGAAAATGGACATCTTGACGCATGATATACAATACTTTACACAAAAGCAACTAGCAACCAAAAAAGTAAAGGACTTAATCTAATAGGGTAGGCTAAGGTGTAAAGGTGTAACAAACAAACATTTGTGGTGTATGAAAAAGAAAGGAATGGCTCAGCAGGTTTTTTTTAGGGGTGTCTTACTCAAAAAATAAGAGTAAACAAAGGGTTTATATGGGGGTTAACTAACCGATGTGGTTAGTTAATAAACATGTATAGGTTTTTTGGTGTAATCCTAAAAATTTACTAGTTTAAAAATGTCACTCCATCTAAATCCCTAGTACTTATTATTGTGGTCTCGAATAGATATACCAAGCCAAGTTCTAAAGTCTACAACATCACTGGTGTTAGGAATTCAATTTTTAGTAAAGTGACGATCATTATCAATCTCATGCGTCGTTGTAATAGTTAGACGAGAATATGTAATAACTAGTAAGCTAACCGGGCCGGTTTATAGAAAGTTAAAGGAAAGCCCAGCCAGGCCCATGTTTTGTAAGTATTTATGCCCTCTTTACACATAGAGATCGTGTTGGTTGAATCATTTTACACACACTCTTAGTGTGTTTTTCCATGTGGTTCTTCCTCCCCTTTCTCTCTCTAGCTTTCTCTCTCTAGTTCATCATTTGTGTGAAATTCAAATCCTTCAATTGGTATCATTCGCCATGGTTCTATCTTGGTTCCGTTAATGATAAGTGAGTTTAGTGGTGTTATTGTTGTGAGCTTAGTTCGAGCTTATTGTTTTGACTTATTTTAGTCTCATTCTCACGTGCCTTTTATTATTTACGTGTCTACTGTTTGATCATTACTTTAGTTTTTCTCATTTCGGTTCACTTTTATGAGGTAATATTTTGGGTTGAGTTCATTGTGTGTA
>BQNB010141458.1:0-17268 GCA_026074375.1 Tanacetum coccineum
GAATTCAAACATGGAAACAAGGTTCTGCTCTTTCACTCAAAGTATAAATTCAAATAGCTGAAACTCATATCTCGTTGGCTAGGACCGTACGTAGTAAAATATCAATATCCATCCGGATATGTTGAGCTCTATGGAAAAGATGGAAAAACGTTTATTATTAATGTCCATCGACTCAAACTATATCATGAAGAAAAATATTATAATGACCAAAGGGAAGCAGTTACTCCCTTCTTTCCCAAGAATGACTCACCTGGTTCGAGTCTAGCTAACGACTCTTTTAAAAATTAAGCGCTTCTCGGGAGGCAACCTGTGCTTCACTTAAGTGTGGAAGAGTCCCTCCTCCATTCTTCCATTTATATCCTTTATTTATTTTCTAATATATATATATATATATATTCTTCTTGTGTGCTTTTTTGTATTTACTTTTATGCAGGTAATATAACTTGAGGATTTGGAAAATTATGAATTCTGCTCAAGGATAGCTCTTTTGCAGCTATATATCTATGCCCCGGGAAGTACCATCTTCCCTTAATTTTCCCTATTTTATCTCTATTATCAGTTATCACATTGAGGGCAATGTTCAACTTAAGTGTGGAGGAGAGCCAAATAGGAAAAATTAATCATATCCCACCAAGTTTGCCTTGCCAAAATTTTTACCAACCGATATTTTCCAGAACAAAAATCTTAATATATACATGCTTTAAAAATTAAAAAAACGCTCTTAGTAAGGCAAATCCAACTGGATTGAAATTTTACCTAGCATATTCGGGTACCCACCTTTGGTACCCAAGATAATTGATGCCTTTAGCTTGTTTGAGTTAAGGAATGAGCAATCATATGTATCTATTCCATCGTTATGGATGTGTATATGTAGTTTTGTCACCTTTTCTAGAGCAATGGTATTGGTTGATAATTATATATGAGTGAGCCGGTAATTTAGAAGCTCTAGAACTTGTGCTTGATCATCATTTACTAGATCGAAGCCTGATTAATCATATGTTATGAATCTCGCAAGTTTATGTTCTTGCAAGCACTCCCTTTAGTGCTTTGTTGTTGAAATACCTAAGTAAAGAAGTTAAAGTTGAAAGATGAAGTTCTGTTCCAAGCCATAGTTGTTATTATATGTAATCTTTAAAAAAAATATGTGTAATATATATAGTAGTTCAAATAAATAAAGGCTTAAGTTCCGGCACATGAAGATTAGTATATGCTCCCGCTTCAGTATCAAGTTCCGCCCTTTGGTCAGGTTTATGTGTCAAGTACAAGCCTATGGTAGCTGTCTAGATTATGTCTGTGCAAATTAAGCATCTTCACAAAAATATATATAAAACCCTATCTGAGTAAACTGAGTGAATTCTAAATGAAACACATTCCCTATTTGAGGTGCTTAGTTATATGTCAATGCCTGAAAAGTTATCTAAACCTATAAACACTTGTAAAATCCAAATTTTCTCCACGTCACCATAAATGATTTTATTTTCTCTCTTTGATTGCTTGAGGGCAAGCAACAGCTAAGTGTGGAGGGATTTGATAACGCCCAAATTATACATGTTTTCGGTGGCGTTATTTGTATATATTTAATCATTTCTCATGAACTTTCGATACTTAATAGCTTGAAATATGTACAGGTTCGCTTGAAGATATCCCGAGCTCAAACATAACAAAGATCGAGTAATTATACTTCGGGAACACTATATACAAGAAAAGATAAAGAATTAAGCTCAAAAGTGCAAATGTGCGTCGCACTTATCCTTTGTGTGCCGCACTTCCTCTCAAGTCATAGCCATAAAGACTTAGTCAAAATTCAGCATTAACTCCATAAGTACGCCGCACAATTTCCTTTGTGCGCCGCACTTCTCATCTGACGTGAAAAATAAATGAAGACTTAAATGCTACTGCATTAATACCCTAAGTACGCCACACAAATTCCTTTGTGCACCGCACTTCTTCACTAAACATTTAATTCCCTCGCATTTAATCACCAAGTACGCCGCACAAATTCCTTTGTGCGCCGCACTTTCACCCCTCACTCAGCCTATAAATAGAGGACGAATTTCACACATTTCAATCATCCAATAATCAATCTCATACTTACAAAATCATCCTTCTATGCATTCCTCAAGCATTCTCCAAGCATAAACACCATATCCTTGGAGGAATCAAGATCAAACAATCAAGAACGACAAAGAACATCATACTAGTTTAGTAAAAGGATGAAGTATGTTATCAAATCAAGTTATGTTATGAACTCCTTAGCCATGAGAGGCTAAATCTCTCATGACTACTCGGTGATGTTATGATAATGAATAAGTGTTTGGTATGATCATGATCTCTTTAATCTCAAGCTTATGTTGCAATCCTATTATATCCTATCTTATCAGTTTTTACTTATCAACTTAGATTATATAATCATATTAGTATAGGTCGAAAGACCCGTTATGATCTATGTGGTTTTAAAGATTTGTCTATGATCTTTAACGTCTGTGTCGAGAAATCCACTTTCGTAAACTGATAAACAAAATAAGCTTTGATATATTAGAAACTAGATTATTTGAGTGACACATTTGGTCTAGTCTACTAAATATAAGTCTTGAGTTAATAAAGGTAATTTGTGAAAACGTTTTCTGACGAGAAATCCTTTTTATAAGGTTCCATATTCTAGGTCTTAATCATTTCCAACACTTATGAATTATTTTCAACTATCCAAGTAGTCATCTTTATTATTACTGGTAAAAAGTTATTTACAAAATTGTTAAAGTTTATTCTTTTCTGATTATTTAAATACTACTCAATTCCCTATGGACGACCTAGTCTTACCTAAAAAGATTATACTACATACGTGGGTTATACTTTTACCTGTGTGTTTCCCTATAATAAAATTAGTATTTTCAGTCATTATAAATTTAAAGCTTTTGAAACACATCAGTGAGTTTGACTTATATCAGTCAACACCCTCCCTCAAACTTGCAACTGAAACATGTTAACAAGAAGTTTTTTTACACAACTTTTTATGTTGAGAAATATTAAGATCCTTTAAATATGTTAACAATTTGATCTTGTGAACTCACTTTCACAGTTTCAATAATACCCAGAAGCAACTTTCTCCCTTACCAATGAACATTAATCTCAAAATGCTTTGTTTTTTTATAAAACATTAGATTAGCAGCTATTTGAATAACATAACTGCTATCATAAAACAACTTTACATGTAACAAGTTAAAAACTTTAAGCTCATTTAAAATGTTTGATATCTAAATAACCTCACAAGTAGCAGATGCCATGCATCTATACTCTGCCTCACCAGAAGATCTAGAAAGACTAGATTGCTTTTTTACTCTTCCAAGATATAAGAGAATTACCAAAAAATACACAATATCCAGACTGACTTTCTTGTGATTGGACACTTAGCCCAATCTGAGTTAGAATAAACTTGTAACTTGAAATCACCTTGCTTATGAAACTGCAACCTAGTACTAGGAGTGCCCTTGAGATATCTCAAACCCCTTAATGCATGACTCATATGAGACTTTAAAGGACAATGCATATATTGACTCAAACAATGCACAAAATATGAGATATATGGTCTTGTATGAGCCAAATAGATCACTTTGCCCACCAGTTTTTGATAACCAATGATATTAGTAATGCATATATCATATTCAATTTCCTTATGATTCAAAATAATATTTGAAGGTAAAGGAGAAGGCACAGGTTTAGCAATAAGTTATCCATATTCATGTATAAGCTCAAGGCAATATTTCTTTTATGTCATATAAACACCAACTTTGTTTTCAAGCATTTCAATACCTAAAAAGTATATTATAAAACCCAGATCTTTGATTTGAAACTTAGAACTCAGAAAAGACTTAAATTTCTCAATTTCATTCATATCATTCCTAGTGATAACAATATCATCAACATACACCAATAATGCATTAAACACATTCCCAGATGACTTAGAATAAAGATAATAACCATATTTACTTTGCTAGAAACCATTATCAGTTAAGGAATGTGACAATTTAGCATTCCATTGTCTAGGAGCTTGTTTAAGCCCATACA
Organism: Tanacetum coccineum; assembly: GCA_026074375.1. NCBI lineage: Eukaryota > Viridiplantae > Streptophyta > Magnoliopsida > Asterales > Asteraceae > Tanacetum > Tanacetum coccineum. The sequence continues at coordinate 4,063 of BQNB010141458.1, forward strand.
GTGACTTATTAAGTTAGCAAACCTTATTCTTATTTTTGCTACCAAGGCCAATTGGCAAGGTCATATACACATCCTCAACTAAATCACTATATTAAAAAAATTGCTGACATCAAGTGAAAACATAGACCATCCTTTACACACAGCCAAATAAATAAGACATCTAACTGTAGTCATTTTAGCAACTGGGCTAAAGGTCTCCTCATACTCTAAGCCTTCCCTCTGACTATACCTTTTAGCCATAAGTCTAGCCTTATATCTTTCCACTTCACCAGAAGCCTTATACGTAATTTTATAAATCCACTTACTACCAATAGCTTTTCTACCGGCAGGTAAATCAGTTATGGTCCAATATTATTTCTATGCAAAGTTTCTAACTCATTATTCATGGCTTCAACCCAATTATTATCTTTAATAGCATCATGGAAGGTAGAAGGTTCAGAATACTTATTAAGAGTAGTAACAAAACAATGATTACAAGAACTCATATTAGAATATTTAACATGTTTTTCTAAACCATACTTATGACTGCTATAAATCACATAATCATTAAACTTAGCAAGCATTTTAGTAGGTTTGCTAGACCTTCTAGTATCAGTTTGAGGTTGATGCACACCGGATCTGTTCTAATTAGAAACCCCAAGACTATTAAGATCAAAAGAGATAGACTCAAATATAGAATTTATACCAACATTGCCCTCAGAGAAAGTTGTTTTGTCACCCATGGAAGTTGCAGAGTCATCTTCACAATCCTGTGAAGACTGAACAGTACCATCATCATAGGGTGAGACTCTCCCTTCATCATTGGACTTTCAGAAGTTTGATTTTCTTTTTCATCAAAGAAGTTTAAGTGATCAACTTGACTGTTTTCCATAAAATAATTACTTGCTTCATTTAACAAATCCTTATTCATTTTAAAAGGAAAAACATTCTAATAAAAAATTTCACCTCTAAAGTAGGAAACAGTTTTAGAATCCAAACTATAAAGTTTATAAGCCTTTTTAACAGATTAAAAACCATCAAAACATACTTACAGGCCTAGAAGAAAACTTACCAGACTCATTTAGGACAGTAGAATAACAAAGATATCTAAATCTTCTGCTGTAAAAGAGTCTAGGTTTTGTTTTATAAAACATTTCACAGGGAGATTTTCCTTTGAGAACAGATGAGAGCAGCCCTTATTCTGAATAACAGGTAGATCAAACAGATAAAGGCCACCACTTTTACTGCGAGTCGCCATGATTTTGTTTTGATTCAAATCTTGCCATATTAGCCTGAATGTTACCAGAAAGTACATCATTAATGATAGACATTAGTGTTAATACAAATAATGTCTAAAAACGTTATTTATATTTATCGACCTCTCAACGTTTTGATAATAATAAAATGTAAAAATGTTTATAGTAAAATTAAACGTTTACAAATTATTAATCGTAAAATTCTATTTCTAATATTAGTAATCACTTAAGGTATGAACAAACAAATTATTAAGCATGATTAGTGATCAAGAAAAATATTTTTCTCTCATCCATTATATTTTTACAAAAGATTTTCACAAAATTAATTATACAAAATATTTTCTAATTAAAAGAAAAGTTTTATTAAAAACTTAAAATTTGAAATTCAAATTTTCCCCTCAAAACGGAAGCTTCTACACCAGATACAACCTTCCCCACAAAAAGACAAAAAGGGAGCGGAGTCTAGGTGGCGGCCCCCTTATAGGCCTGGCGGCCCCCACCAATGACCGTTAATTTCTTCTGTTTATAAATATTGGTCCACCCCTTGCTGAAAATCATTCCTCTTTGCACGAAATTTTTTAGTCTCTTATTTCTCTCTCTAAAACTTCTTTCTCTTACTAAAAATCTTAATCACTAACATACTTAGATCTTGTTTCAAGTGATCTTATCTTATCTTATTCATCTCATCTTTCTTCTCTATCAAGTGCAAGAGAAGAACACTCGATTTCGCCAAGAAACGAAGTGTTGATTAGTGATCTCTCCTCTCTTCTTCTAAGTTCCAAATCTCTATTGTATTTATCTTGTGTATTTGTGTGATTCGGATATTGTGTAGATCCGATATTATAGATCTTGTGAGTGTGTATATCTTGTGAAGTGGTAGATTGGTTCTAGCTAAGATTAGGACTCGACATTTAGCTTAGTGTCAGAAAATAACGTAAGCGATGTGTAAACGGTTTTCTCCGCTTAAAAGGAGCTTGTTGACATAATGAAATCTCGAGTCAGATACTCGGGGAGTGGAGTAGGGCGAAGAGGTGCTTCGTAGCCGAACCACTATAAAATCTTGGTGTCTTGGTTTGGTTCTTTCTATCCTTATCTCTTTACATTATTATTGTTGTTATCTAGTTTTAATTTAGATAGTTATTGCTTGTTCATATTGTGAATTGATTAAACATATAACTCGGATCTAAACATTTTTGAAAGTAAAATTTTAAAACGTGTAAACTATTCAACCCCTCCCCCCCTTCTAGTTTTCACAATTGATATCAGGAGCAATGTCACTCAAGATTTTTAAAATATATTGTATTTTAAAGCTTGGATTGATCTATGAATTCTGACAAATATCTAGAAGGGCAATCTATGCAAAGACCACCACTTTTTGAAAGCGATAGTTTTATTTATTGGAAAAATAGATTCGAGACATATGTTAAATCAAAAGATATAGATCTTTGGCATGTTATTACTAACGGTGATTTTCAACCCATTATTCAAAATCCGGAAACCAAACTTGATGAGGTTGTCCCTTTTGAAAAACAAAGTGATGAACTTAAAAGAAGGCTTGCGAAAAATAATGAAGCCAAAATGGTTATTTATAATGCTTTGCCAAGAAAAGAATATGAAAGAATTTTCATGTGTAACACGGCAAAAGAAATTTGGAAAACTTTGTTAATCACCCATCAAGGTAATAGCCAAGTCAAGATAATAAGATCGACCTTTTGGTTCAACAATATAAACAATTGGTCATTTCCGAAGATGAATCTATAGATAGTGCTTTTGCTAGATTTAATAATATTATCACTAGTCTTAAAGCTCTTAATGAAGGTTATTCTAGTAAGAACTACGTAAGGAAGTTTCTTAAAGCTCTACATCCTAAATGGAGAGCAAAGGTCACGACAATTGAAGAGTCGAAAGACTTAACATCACTATCTCTTGATGAGCTCATTGAAAACCTTAAAGTCTATGAGATGATCATCAAGAAAGATTCCGAAATAGTCAAAGCAAAAGTTGAAATGAAATCTCTTGCTTTAAAGGCTAAGAAAGAATCTAGTGATGAAGAGTGTTCGACTTTCAAGAGTGAAGACGAAGAATATGTCACGGCGGTAAGAGACTTCAAGAAGTTCTTTAAAAGAAGAGGTAGATTTGCGAGACAACCTCAGAACGGCAAAAAGACGTTTCAAAGAAGCCGTGATGATAAGAACGGTAAAAATGATAAAAAATGATTTAGATGCGGCGACCCGAATCATCTTACTTTAGTGATGAAAACTCATCAATTAATGATTTAGCTTTAGACAACGAATATGATAAGTTATGCAAAATGAGTCTAAAGATAATCACTATGAACAAAAGATTAAAGAACACTAGAATAGCTTAGAAAAGAAAACTAGAGAGTTAAAAGATAAATTGTCCACACTTAAGAAAAACAAGGGAGTTGATCTCGAATGCACAATTTATCAATCTCTTAAAATTAAGAATGAAAAACTCAAAGAAGAATCCACTAGATTAAATAAATTTGAAAAGAGTACACATTGCTTAAATGAAATGTTAAGTAGTCAAAAACCCTCCGGTGATAAATCGGGTTTAGGGTTTAATTCATTTAAAGCATCATCTAGTGGAACTAAGGAAATAAAATTTGTAAAAGCTCAGAAAAAGGTGTCCTCTGATGGAGGTCCCATAAATATGGGTGGCCCCCAAAGCACTCAGGCGGCCCCCAAAATAATTATGGGACCGTCGCCAGCAATGTCTGGATCTGAGAAAAGTGTGTCTTTTCAAAAATCTATTTTGGGTCATAGACCAAAATACATAATAGTAAACAAAGTAAAAGTTCCCATTGCTAGTGACAATGAAGTTAAACAATTCTATAAGCCTCTGTCAAAACTCGGAGTTGGATTTTTAAAACCAAACTTTAGATCAAAAACTCCACTTCCTAGAAGAGTCAATAATAATTATCCTCGTACCAAAACACCGCAACCAAAAAGGAACGTTGGTTGACAAAACCAACCTTATGGCTTTCCCGTAACTTGGAACAACTTTCCTCGTCAAAGTTATATGCCATGGGAAATGTGTCTTCCATTTCCACATCCCAACCAATTACATAAAATGCAAGGGATGTTTAGCACTAACAACTTTGGACCCATGAGATATTGGGGACCAAATGTTTGAGTTATTGTCTTATATAAATATATATGCCTTGGAGTCGACTTGGAACCCGATGAATGGATTAAAGATAGCGTATGCTCTAAACATATGATGGGTAACCGAAAGCTCTTCTCCACTTACAAGTCATACAATGGAGGTAACGTTATTTTTGGTAGTAATCTTCGCGGTAACATCATTGGCAAATGTACGATTTCTAATGACACTCTCAATATAGATAATGTAGAACATGTTGATAACTTAGGATTTAACTTGCTAAGTATAGGACAAATATGTGATAATAAGTGTAGAGTAACTTTCTTTGAACATGATAGTGAAATCACTAAGGACGGTATTAGGAAGAAAGGCTTATATGTGATGAAATTAGGAAATAAGCCAAAGGATCAAATTTGTCTAGCAACGATTGATGAAAATTCCACATTGTGGCATAGGAGATTAGGTCACGCAAACATGCGTCTCATTCAATCGTTGGCTTCTAAGGAATTAGTTAGAAACCTACCTAAGCTTAAGTTTGATCAACATTTTTGTGATGCTTGCAAAATGGGAAAACAAGCTCACGCTAGTCACAAAGCTAAGAATATAGTCTCAACGACTAGATGCTTAGAACTTCTCCATATGGATCTCTTCGGTCCATCCGCCGTACGGAGTTACGGAGGAAACCGTTACACCTTAGTCATAGTAGATGACTACTCTAGGTATACTTGGACTAGATTCCTTAAGGATAAAATCGAAGCTTTCGATCAATTCGAAATATTTAGTAGGAAAATCCAAAACCAACTAGGTTGTTCTATAGTGTCAATAAGAACCGACCACGGTAGAGAATTTGATAATGAGGTGCAATTTTGAGAGTTTTGTAATGCCAAAGGTATTACACATAACTTCTCGGCTCCACACACTCCTTAATCAAATGGCGTGGTCGAAAGGAAAAATAGGACACTTCAAGAAATGAGTAGGATTATGTTGAACGAGCAATCGTTACCACAAAAGTTTTGGTGTAACGCCCGATGACATCAAATAACGTCTATTTTATAGCATCATTTATCCCACGATATTAACCCATTTTGTATAGTTATTGCAAAGAACTGTTACTTAATCGTTTATATTTGAGAATTGCAGTAATTATAGAGTAATTGGTGAAACATAGCAAAAGGCGCGAATTCTGGAGCTTAAATGAAGATATTTTGAAGATTACTATTCTGAAGACCAATACGCCGTATCCATCAAGGAAGATACGGCGTATCCGTGCCTATACTTCACAAGAAACCACGAAGACATAAAGACTAATACGCCGTATCCAGAAGCCTCAATATGCCGTATTCATGAACTTCAATACGCCGTATTCAATGTTTATTATACACGAAGATTCTGGAAGATATCAAACGTGGTCCTTACTCCAAGAAATCCCCAATACGCCATATCCCACATGGATGGATACGGCGTATCGACGAGATTCCAGACACTATAAATAGACGACCCTAAACTCAATTTTAGGTATGCAAGTGAATCCCTAAACCACCAAGTCGACCAAGAGACGATCAGAAGAGCATAGAAGGTCAGAAAAAAACCTCAAGATCATAGGAAAACTCTTGTAATCTTCGCTCGCGCAACTGAATTAGCGGTCGATGCGAGGTTTCTTTAACTTTAATGTTTCAATATATCAATACGGTTGTGTATTGTTTTACAGATGACTATAGGTGTTACCTATAGGTATCAGCCATGTTTATGAAGATCTAATGTATTGGTTTGTTTATTGATTGCTTAATTTATCGGTTGATGTTGTTTATGTTTATCTAATTTCAATTCGTTTACATGTCTAAGGTTGCGACCATTCATTCAACTGGGTTTAGTCCCTCGCAAAGTTTTGGAAAACCGCACACGACGCGTACCGACCCGGAAATGATTAAAGATAATTTAATTATCAGTTTTATTAAATAAAAGTATTTAATAAATTAGTTATCATTTATTCAAAAGCGTTTGTTGATAACGTGAATACTCGAGCTTAAATCCATTTTTATTTTGGACGAGGCAAAACCGGTTCGCAAAATGAATAACAGATATTTTATTAAATGTTATAAAATATCTATGAAATATTATCAAGCGAATACTCATTTTTATCGGAAAAATGATTTGAAAAACAATGGCGCAAGTTTCGTGCGTTGAATCATCCGTTAAGTCGTCCAAACGAGTCCCGAACTGAAAGTTATCAAAATTATCATAAAAATTTACAAGAAACCCCCTCAACTATTAGACACTTGACACATTGAATAATAAGTTTTATTATATATATAATTTATATAATATCATTTCATTATTTTTCATATATATAAAAAAATGAAAAACACACATCTTCATAACTCTCTCCCTCCCCTCCATTATTTCCGGCGAGCTCCTGCCGCCGCCGGCCACCACCACCCACCGCCGGAAAATATTTTCCGGCGAAGACCAAAAATACTCCTCACCTTTCGATCTATCTGATCCCCTAACCTACTCGCTACCACGCGCCATCACCACCCTCACCTCCACCACCACAGCCGTAGGGGCGTCGGGTTCGATTGAAACGAAAGGGTGTGTTGGGTTTAATGGCAGCACCACGAGGGTGCGGTTGGTTTTACAAACCACCAGTCAGGGTTTGCTTTCTGGTGTATAAGCAACCGAGAAAAAGGGTTGTGGTTTCGGTGGTGAACCACCACAGGTAGGGTGCGTCTCGTTTCCTATTGGGGACTTGTCACATTCTTTTCATATATATACAAAGATTATACCATTTTCATTTGATTATATAATAAAACACACACACAAGTCACTCTCTTCTCTCTCTCATTGTCCGGCTAGCCACCGGAACCACCACCACCGCCACCTCCGGAAAAGTTTTTCGGTGAGTTTTCCGGCGGAGCTCCGAAACCCTCCTCACCACCCGATCTATCCGATCCGCTATACCACTCTCCTCCACGCGCTACCCCCACCGACACCACCGCAGCCGGCCACCACATCACCACCTCCCCATCATCATCATCATACCACCATCACCTCAGCCACGCCCAACATCTTCCACGACACCACCACTCATCACCACAGCCACCTCGCAAGGGTGCGTTGGTTTGGCTGCGAACCACCACAAGGGTGCGTTTGACAATCAAACCACCACAAGGGTGTCGGGTTGGTTTGCGTTGGGTTATATAGCACCAGCCCGGGTGCGTTTGGTTTCGGTGATAAGCACCAGGTTAGGGTCCGTTTGGTCTTACTCAGATTAGGGTCCGTTTAGTTCATAATCAGATTGGGGTGCGTGGGTTTGTGTTTTCAACCGGGTAGGGTGCGTGGGTTTGTGGTAAATTCTGAAAAGGGTACGTCTGGTTGCGGGTTAGCAGTTAGGGGGTGTTCGTTTGTTCGGGTTAGCGGGGTGTGCGTCGGGTTTGGGTCTCAAACCCAAGGGGTGCGTTGGTGTGTGGGTTCACCGCCAAAGGGTGCGTTTGGGATAGTAGGATTGGTATATGGGTGTGTTTGGGACAGCGGGCACGAAAAGGGTGAGTTTGGTTTTGCACCACAAAAGTATACTTCGTTTAATTTAATTGGATTAATTAAAATGTGTTGAAATCTATTAAACTTGCGGCGTCTAAGTATAATATGTATTAATATTAAAACGGGAATTGATATTAATCTATAAGCCATAAGAGACACATTTTAGATAAGATTTGAGTTAAAAACAGACTTTGGCGCGTTTTTGTAACGATACATTGTGAGCAGAAAACGAAACAGGGGATTCGGGATTCGAGATTTGAAAAGTCAGACTTTAGTTTACAAAATATAACAAATTATATTTTTACGGACGTTTTGATATAAAACGGGACTTTTAACTCTCAATAACGAAGAAACTGAAGTGAAATCGGAATACACACTTTAATAGAAATATATGTTATTTTTAATATATATTAAATCTGACAGACTTGTTAATTAAAGGATTTGAGCACTTTCGAGTCCGTTTCAGCCTTCCGGCAAAACACGAAAGTTGTTCCTAATGGCATTTTACTTTGCCGCGAGGACTGTCAGTTTTAAAATTAACACATAGCGGGTCAAAACTAAAGGTCGATTGATCTATTATTTCAATTAATTATTTTAAGAACATTGTTCGGTCCTAAAAATGAAGGGTCTAAAAATAGTAACTTTCGGTAAATATTCGACATAAGCTAAGATTGGACGGAAAATAGTATATATTCATATAATATACTAAGGGTTAAGGTTTAAAGACGCGCAAGTGGATTTCTCATCACATGTATATATGTATGTATACATATTAAAATATGTATGATTTCGTCGTTACGATGTACGCATCGTTGATCGTATTTAATACGTGTATTATAATAGAGCGACATAATTATAGGTCGTGGCCGAGATCGTTGCAGATTCGGTTGTGATTTATTTGGATTATTTGATCGTGGTCTTTGATCAAGGTGAGTTTATAGCTCCCCTGTTTTTACTCGTTTTACATATATTTGGGGTGAGAACATGCTTGTTTGCAAATGCGTTTACATGGTTGATTACAAATTGGTTGCATACTCATTTACATAATTCGCTATGGGATACATTATTTGACTTCATTTTTGGTCACAAATACATACTTTACATTTGAAATGATTGTCGGATTACGATTTGATTGGCGCCTGCGGGGCCAACAATCATTACTGCCCGGGTGTTCTTGGAGGGAACACCCATGATGGGAACACATTATTTGTATTACTGCCCGGGTATTCTTGGAGGGAATACCCATGATGGGAACACATTATTTTAAATCACTGCCCGGGTGTTCTTGGAGGGGACACCTGTGATGGGTACATACAAGTCTACGTCACAGCGTCATGAACTGTAAATCACTTGGAGGGTGAGCGCGAATGTTATGAAATAGATCTATTCGGGTGTGGATCCCTGTTCGGGTGATTAGCTATCGCCGGTAACGAACGTTATAGCGTGATGTCCACGTGAATGATACAAATAGATCTATTCGGGATTGACAATCCCCGTTCGGGTGACTAGCTATCACTGGGAACGAACGTTATAACATGTTGGATCACGTTGGGACTATAGGGCCCCTAACAAATACATACTTGAAACATTTTGGTGACATTAAATTGGTCATGCATTCTTTATAAATCTTTGGGATAAGATTGGTACTTTTGGTGACATAAAATGTGTCGTGCATTCTTTATAAATCTTTGGGATTTTTACATGGTACTGTGATGATACAGTGGATTACATTCATATTTAAACTAATCTATGAACTCACCAACTTTAATGTTGACACTTTTAAGCATGTTTTTCTTAGGTGAATTAGATGCTTGGATTATTTGATGTGCATTGGAGTCTTTACATTCAAGTTTTTCATGGTGATGCAATTATGAGACAACTATTATTTTGATTTCAGAAAATCAACGAGATTGTTTTACAAACGACACATTTAGAGGTCGTTCTCTTGTATCTTGTGCTATTGTATTATGAAGTAACGCTCCCTGACATATTTCCGTTGCGACACATTTTTGGGGGTGTTACAACACTTAGGTCTAAGACTAAATAAGCTTAGGATTTTTGCATGATATTTCTCATAGTCCAAATTACACGAGTCTAGTTGAGGTTGTTCATGGTTGACATGCACCATCGGTTATTAATTTGAGTGAGTAAGGGGTTAAAAATAAAAGTATAAATCTAGAGGTTGCTTACATACCCTTTTAGAGATAATTGTGCTCTTAGAGCTTATGTGATTATGTGCTATGTGCTAGGACTTATGTGAAAGGAATGAAAGTTAAGCAACATTGTTGTTTTAACAAGATGAAGGATAGATGTTAATACATTATTCAAATGATGGTTGACATATCTAAGAGTCTACATGTCAAACTTATGTGCTATGAACAAGAAATTTGATCTACATCTTGCCAATATTATGGTAATCATCACCTCACATATTTAAATATGTAAAATCAACTTATTCACAACATTGCATGCTCTATTCCCCATGATAGACATGAAAGATTAAATAGACTAATTCATTGACAAAATCACATTGGATCATAACTCACCCTTGTATTGAAAATGTTGTATTTGTGTCAACTTTCTCATTTTATGTGTTGATTGCATGCTATGTGTATTAAGGTAGAAAAGAAAAGAAAAAAACTTTATGCAAACATACAAACTACTCACGTAGTTAAAGAGAATTCTTTTGAAATTGAATTTGGTATGGTATTGTATAACATATTAAAATGCAAAAAGAATAAACATGATAATATAGTCCTCTCGTCCGAGAAACTATGAAACTAACTCACCATACACTATGGTAATTAGTATTATCAATGTTGACACAACACATCAACCATAAGTCTGAGATATTATACTTAGCGACACCTTGCTATTGTATAATGGATTGTGTGCCCAATATGTGTAAAATATCCAAGAAGGATTAAAATACACATTGAAGTAGGATTGATAACTTGGACCACTCATCCGAGATCCTAAGTATTTTCCTTGTAACACAACAAACTACAATGAAAGTATTATCCATGGACAATCTTTGGTGCATGCATGCATACTTGTAGGAGCTAGATTGTGTAACTAAATCATCCAACTTCAATATCAAACTAAAAAGATTCAAACAATAACCTTATATTTAACCAAGTATCACTAGATTCTCAACCTAAAACTTCTAATCACCAAGGCATAATCTCCTTCCCAACATAGTACCTTACTTACAAAAGGCATAACTACCTTAAACTTTAAAGAATCAAAAGTACTAAGTCTAATCTCTCAAAAGCTACTTGCTAAATTCAAAATCCTTTACCTAACACAAATCTCACCTTTATAAAATGATATCAACTAAGTCACTATCATCTACACTATCATAAATCCCCATAAAATTATGGTGCTTCCGGATTACCATGTTGGCTCTCTAAATAGTGTGCTTGACAATGAGATGTTTGAAATCTTAAGTAATGAATCTGACTTTGACGCAAACGGTCACCCTAATGATGAAGAAGTTAACAGTGATAATGTGGTCATTCCACAATCTCCTAACGAATAAGTGATAACTAGAATCTATAACACCAGGATCCCTCCCTCTCTAATTAGGGAAGTTAGGATTTGGGATAAGATAGGGAATCCCCTTAGCCCAAATCACATTGAGCATGGCTACTTAAATTATTGTGAAAATACAATAAATACAATCAACTCAATTAAAGATCTTAGTGAAGAAAACAAGAATATGCTCTCCTCCATCAATGAAGCAATTAAACTCATGCTAGCCATAACTACAAACATAAGTCGTGTCATTAAGAAGCTTGAATCAAAGGATGACCTTAAAGAGTATGATACTTTGAAAATATGTAATATTTGCAGTACGCTCAATCAAATGTCCAACTTATGTGAAATCTACGTGGTTCTTAATAAAATATGTTTTATTTATGTGTTTACTACCTCTTTTATGTATATAAATGTATGCAATAATGTACAAAATCACATTAATCCACTTTTGTGCTCATCCATGTTTCCAAGATTCCAAATGGTAAGCTAACCCATGTTAGACTTGCACATGTGTATATGTTTTGTTGCTTGTGTTATTTTGTGTTGCCAGTTGTAGCCAAGAACACTTTCGAAGGCAATGCACTTGACCCATGGATCCCCACCTTGGAATAAGGGGGAGCACAATGATATCTCTTCTTTCTTCTACAAAGATATCAACCTTTCATCTAAAGACCAAGATCTCGCCTTTTTGATTTGACAAAAGGGGGAGAAGGAAAGCAAAGCATTGATGCTTATTGAATCGGGAAAAACAAGCAATATAGAAGCAAAGAGCAATAACGTACACGTGAGTATACAAGCTATATAAGACTCGTAAGGTGAAGACAATGTTCAAGCTTCACCAAATTACAAGGCCAAGATCAAGACACGAACTTCATCAACGGCTGTCTTATCTTCGCTACGTTTGTGATTTTATTTGCTTTCCGGAATTTTATTTGTCATCATAAAAAAGGGGGAGATTGTTGGTGTAACATTGACTAGGATCTCCTTTATGTTTTAACGATGACAAATAAATGTTTCTTAAAACGTAAAATCATAAACGATAGCCAAAATCTATAAAACCGGACTTTTACGTCTAACGCGCTAGGCACGCGTCAGTGCATGGCCAGCACGCCACACGCGAAGTCTGCTTTACGGATTTTAACATTGTCGGCTTTCCTCTTACCCGACACATGTGAAAACTTCAATAAAGGTATGTACATGGTATTTGAGCATTTGGGAACACGCCAAATGAGATTTAGACTTATAGAGGAGCAAAAATGAATCCTCTTGTTTTTCTATAAAATGCCAACTCAAAACTTGTATCAAACGCCTCTAGCTAAGGTCAAAACTTCTTTCTAAACCTAGTATGATCATACAATCAACATACCAACAAGCAAAATTAATCATTTGACCTTAATCTGGATTTACGTTGTTCCTAATCAAGTAACGGGTTTTACTCCCTTATTTGTCAAACTAAGACAAAGGTCACTTTGCGTAAATGCATCCTTTCCCGTTACGGGATATGCTTTACTTAAGATGAAAAGCACTTAGCTTGTTTGCATCAAGATGATTAGTGATCAAATCCATTGTTGATTATCATTGATTAACTACAACATAATCCCTCTAATTATTTGTTAATGTATTTTCTAACAAATGATTAAACACTCCTACACAATTCTACAACACATCCTTCCTAATCATTTATTTACCTTTCTTACCCAACAAATGATTATATCCTTTACAAACTCTAAACACTCTTCTCTTAAACCATCCCATAATCACATTTTCA